>JAQJVL010000670.1:65000-220000 GCA_035578905.1 Stictocephala bisonia | reverse complement strand
AATTGTGATAATTCTATATCTCCATAGAAAGAACTAACATAGTGTCATGGTGAAATATTTCCTTATAATGCATATTAGTCAATAATCATAATATAGTAAAGCATTTATTATTAATCATTATTTAAATATATTCGAACTCAAATTTAAATGTATTGAAAGAACCTTATTAGTGTCTATAGAACGTTGTGAACCAGCAAGGGTGTGCAAATATTGATGAGACTGTTAACATGATACAATAAGAATCTGTCTCGTATTTTATACCGCAAAAATGTGTTAATTCAATGGTGGTATTCATTACCACAGTTCACGTAAATAAAGTTATGCTAATGTTTTGTTCGGAAAATATGAAATAAATACTTGGTACAGTACTAATTTAGCTTATGCCACCATTTATTTATCTATTCAGAACCAATGGGTTATACCACCTTAAAATAGTTTATAAATGATAAAGAAAGCATCTCTAGATAAATTGCATGAACTAAATCCACCTATTATGTTTTGTTAATTAAAAACAAACAGCTAAATAATAATCATAAAAATCCCAAAACAACAATAATTAAAATTATAACAATGTACGGTATTTAAAACTAATCTCTGACACGAGATATTCCATGCTATTAAAGGTACCTGGAAACTTGCTGTATCGGCTGTCAATCTCACGCGTAAATTGACAGGGCTGTAATTAACTTGATTTTAATTGAGTTGGCAAACATCTTAAATTACTGGCATATAAATTAAATAATTTTCTATGATTCAAATTTATTTTGACTGCATATTTTTCATCAATTTCTATTCGTGATCATTATCTATGGGATAGCGATCACATTAACCTTTTTGTACTCTTATATAATAAAAACGAAATATGTATCTATTATAACAGTAATTATTACCCAAAAAACTAATACAAAAATAAATGAATAATTGCAGGTACTTAGTATTCTATATAAATGCCATTAATAATAAACAATGTTATATCGTGCGAATAAATTATTAGTTCTGAAAATGTACGTATAAATTTGGACTTAAAAACGTAACATAATAAGTTAAAGAGAGCCGATAGCTGCGTACGGACTCTGCCTTTATGTGAGATAAAGCACAATCTTTGCCTTGACTAGAGGTTTTAACAGTAATGTTAACCTTATACTGTACTGGTCACCCCCTTTAGTATATCAGAATAGGCTCCCAAATTAGATCAAGAGTCAATGGAAAATAGACAGATCAAGCTAAAAGAAGCTGGGACTTGACTTAAAAATCTTCAATAATGTCAACTTTTAAAAAAATGAACCAACTCACTAATCACATAAAAGTAGAATGGCTAAATTGTAACTAATTAATATGTATTGATATTAGGCTCAACTGAACTTAAATTAAATGAAGCTGGCTGAATAATACACTAATTCAATTATTATGGGGTCTTGTTGGACCCCTAGGCAGAGGCGTATTTGAAGATTTGCCGCCCCTGGGCTAGACACAATTTGCCCCCCCCCACCCAGTGGCGTATTTCACGTTTTGCCGCTTAGGGGATATAGCGGCTATCTGCCACCCCTCCGCCCTTTGTTTGTATCATAGCTAATGTTGTACTAAAAACTTAGTAGGTAGTAGGTATCAACATAAGCTGAACACTATAAGTTAAAACCAATTTATTTTAGTCGTGTTATTAATTGAAATGTTAGTGGTGGTACATACGTCTTCCTTTTCCCCGGACCCGCCTATCAACAAAAGTACACAACTTCTGCCGCTCTCGCTCTATACATACATTCGTAACATAGTTAGATGACAGCCGTAACTTGATAATATTTTGTAAAGAACAGTACTTTGTACTTGACATTGACACCCTTAATTTTCAAATATTCTCAAAATACCATTACATGCCTGGTAACTTCCAACTCCTTTGCCACCCCCTAAATTCTGCCGCCCTGGTTTACAGCCCCTATAGCCCCCCCTAAATACGCCACTGCCCCGAGGTTAAATAACTCCTAAAAAAATAATCCTTAAGACGGCACAAAGTCAACTAGGAATAGTTAGAACGAGGTTGCACTACATCAGCGCTAAAGTGGTGAACAATTAAATTAAAAACTATTTGAGTCCAAAAAATCCAACAATGGTAGTTAAGGGATAATAATCAGTAATACTTACGGTCTTTAAGTCTAGCGACAGAAAGGTCCTATATATGTTTGAATAACAGAGCTACTAAAAATGAAGTTGACAAACAAATTTATTTTATTTACATTCATTTTTTAGGTAATTTTTTTTAAATCTTGTTGTATATTCAGTAATACTGTTTCTAACTAATATTTACTTCTACTAATTCAGATACTGAAGGAACTAGTAATTAGGGGGTACTTTACAAGGTGAAATTTTCATGATGATTTAAAGACACATAAAGTGATCAAATTCTGATACGTAGGACTAGTTGGAAGATGGTATATTTTTACAGATATATTCCTGTAACTATTAAGGATATTTGCATAATGTTCTTAAATGGTTAGAGATCGTCTTTCCTCCATATGGCCCACAACATTTTTTACTTAATTACAGGTCCATGAATAGTTTAAAGGACTGAAGGTCTCCTGTCAAGAAGGTTAAACTGTAAGTGTAACTTACATCATTCAAAAAGGACAATAAGGAAGGTGTTTCAAACAGTGATCGTTTATGATCGATCTTTCTTATTTCGGACACAATGAAAAACGGAATGTAGGCCTATATCGTTCACATTCCTCTTGACGTAAGCTGGATAACCGGTTCCCTCTGATTATGCATTCCTGCTCATATGTATCTCACAAGTATATGGTTAACTTTGATCATCTTAATATCCAAACAGTAATCTTATGAGCCATTCCGTTAAGTTGAAGAGAAGAGATTATGATGGAAGCAAGATTACGTGTTACTTAACTCCCATGATATCATTATAAAAAGCTATATTGTGAGCAAGATACAAAATAGTTCAAAAATTAAGGAAAGGAATTAACGTCATAAATAAAAATAAAAATCAATCAATGTTGCGTTTCAGGTAGATTATGTAAATGTTTTATGAAGAAAAAAATACCTCACAGTAAAAACACGTCTATTGACTTAGTAATGGTTTAATGTCCATAAAAAAGATTATACTAGTGTATCACCTTTTTTTACACACTTATTTCATAAAATTAAATATATATTTTCACCTGTGTCTGTTTATAGTCAAACGATACTTAATGCAAAAGATTAGGATATTTAACTATATAAAACTACATAAGTTTTTATAATATATATAAACTATATAAAACTTATAAAGGAAGTCTTGAAAGTATATATTTACTGAAGTGTTATGAACGGAAAATTCAACTACATTCTCCTCAAATTTATAATTTTATTTCGGTTACTTTTAACAATTATTTTGTTTTTTATGCCTTTTAGGAACTCTACAAGACTGAACTTGAAACTTGAATACACTGAAGAAGTTGGATTCATTCGATAAAAATATATCTATCAAGTTTAATTTAATCAGTACTATTCAGAGAATAGTGAGAGTTTGAGACTCAACAGGCAGATAGTGCTTAGTTTTATTGTAATTTGTTGTTTTTTATTACCAGTAGACTTTAAAATAATACAAAACCAAAGTAAATATAGTTAACCCACAATATTTCCTGCTGTTTATAAAATATGTCCTATTGTGCATATAATTTAGATTGATGAACAGCCTCTAACTTGTCCTAACATTGATATTAAATTAATCTATTTAGATTAATAATAACACGTTCTTCCTCTATTACATTTACCACACATAATCCAACATTCCACACAAAAAATAAATAAATAAATAAATCCATTGGCTAAGTTATTGTACATTTTGTAGAGCCACAAATATCTTGCTGGATCGCGTTTGCGTAAAGGTTGTGTCGAACAACAATTTAGGTGGTTCAGTTTTGAAGTCTTATCTGTATTCCAAAGGGCAGGTTGCCCTTCTCTTATCTCCACCTCCATATTACCCTCTACCGAACGCTCCTGACAGGATATAATTGTGTATGACTTATAGGCACAATTTTCTGGTCAAATTACTTTTTTATTCATTTACTTTTTTCATAGCTCTTTTATTAATTCTACAATTAAAACAGTGTGTAACAACTTAAAGAAAATGTATTAATTGAACTTTTTACAAGCTTATTGAAAGTGTTTAGTTATTGGGCGATGACTTTCCACTCGTTCAGGTTCTTTGTAAGGCTTCAGAACAGCAACTACTTTTGATCACTTGGATGCTTTTAGCCTATTGCATGGTATTTTATAAGGCACCCATGGTGAGCTAGTTTAAATATATTTTACTAAGCCTTCTTTAGTCAATAAAATGGTTTTAAAACTAAATGAACCACTTACAACATTCAATATTATTAAATTTTGTATTAGTTAATTTGTGACGAATTCATTATTACAACCAGTATAAAAAAAAACCATACGTCCTATGTCTTGATTGATAGTGGTTTTCCATTAATATTCATTTGATGGTTTTAATAAATAATTAAAAGAATTCCTTAACCTAATATTGAAGTTAGTTAAAGGAGGGTTTGCAAGCGTTTAGTCACATTTACAATCAGGGTGTGTTCAGCTCTGTTAATATATTACTGGGACTTTACTACCATCACTTATCCACCTGTCACTCACCGTGATTAACGAACTTTCTTCACGGATGTCAGGCCAGAGGTGAGGTGTACAAATGTATGCTGTATTAATATATATGATTATACAAGATATTTACAATCAGGGTGTGTTCAGCTCTGTTAATATATTACTGGGACTTTACTACCATCACTTATCCACCTGTCACTCACCGTGATTAACGAACTTTCTTCATGGCTGTCAGGTCAGAGTTGAGGTGTACAAATGTATGCTGTATGAATATATATGATTATTCAAGATATTTACAATCAGGGTGTGTTCAGCTCTGCTAATATATTAATGGAACTTTACTACCATCACTTATCCACCTGTCACTCACCGTGATTAACGAACTTTCTTCACTGATGTCAGGTCAGAGTTGAGGTGTACAAATGTATGCTGTATGAATATATATGATTATACAAGATATTTACAATCAGGGTGTGTTCAGCTCTGTTAATATATTACTGGGCCTTTACTACCATCACTTATCCACCTGTCACTCACCGTGATTAACGAACTTTCTTCATGGCTGTCAGGTCAGAGTTGAGGTGTACAAATGTATGCTGTATGAATATATATGATTATTCAAGATATTTACAATCAGGGTGTGTTCAGCTCTGCTAATATATTAATGGAACTTTACTACCATCACTTATCCACCTGTCACTCACCGTGATTAACGAACTTTCTTCACTGATGTCAGGCCAGATTTGAGGTGTACAAATGTATGCTGTATGAATATATATGATTATACAAGATATTTACAATCAGGGTGTGTTCAGCTCTGCTAATATATTACTGGGACTTTACTACCATCACTTATCCACCTGTCACTCACCGTGATTAACGAACTTTCTTCATGGCTGTCAGGCTAGAGGTGAGGTGTACAAATGTATGCTGTATGAATATATATGATTATACAAGATATTTACAATCAGGGTGTGTTCAGCTCTGCTAATATATTACTGGGACTTTACTACCATCACTTATCCACCTGTCACTCACCGTGATTAACGAACTTTCTTCACGGCTGTCAGGCAAGAGGTGAGGTGAGATACAAATGTTTATTTTGGGGTGTTCAATATATTTCCTAAGACATGCTTGCAGGGAACTGTTAGGACGGTATCTGAAAAAGTTGACAAAACAACATGCTAAGCATTATTGATGAAATGAGATTCAAAGTTCTCGGGCAATATCTTGTGCAGTTTTAGACTATTTATATTTCAGAGTATCCATGCTGTTCAACTTTGTTCAACTAACCTCTCATTACACTATCCATTTAATTTCTAACTACTATGAAAGATAAATTTATTAATGAGAAAACTTAAAACTAGACGATTGAGGTAAACTTCTAAGACATAAGCACCTACATGTTTTGCTGATATATGGAAGAGAGGTTTAGTTACCTTAGTTGAAATAAATCAATGAAAATTAAGTCGGAATCCATAAACTGGCATTACACTTTATTTTCTTTCTAGTTTTGATCTTATTTAGGAATTTCATGTTATAAAAATGTGTTCGATTCATGCAAGAAAATCAAGCCTAACTAAAATTTAGAGGATGAAATCTTGAATTTAGGAACATACTTAATCTTCAGTTATTTAATCTTCAATCTTTATAATTTAACTTTTAAAGTAGTAATAAGCTGAGTTGTTTGGGTTCAATGTCAATAAGGAACTAAGAGCTTCATGGAAAGAGACTATTTAGCCAACAACGGAGTAATCGATCACGGGTTGGGTCTAGAATAAGCGTATGGAGTCAACTGTTCCTTGGCTAAATACCCGTGATAACCAATCAAACTAGGGACATATACATGGTGCTATGGCACAACTATGAGTGAGTTTGGCAAGACCCTCGAGTTAAGAGCTCATTTAAAACCCTAGTTATGTTCTAAAATTGGCAGTTTAATAATTGCTGACCTACCACAGGTGGGTTTCCACACTAGAAGACACTGCATAGCCTTTGTGGGTATATTGCAGAGGTCGTAGAACACATATTCGTGGAATGTGATGCTCAGTAGGGACGATTTTAACGGATGATCCTAGCTTTAGAAGCAAATACATTACAAACTGTTGACATCATTTATTATTAGGTAATGCGTATATTCAAAAAAATTTATAAACTTTAAAAGGGTGACTAAATTTTATTTGAAATAATAGCGTAGGAGCATGCATCATTTAAATTAAATTGCATTAATACCCATTAAAAACCATTGCATTAAAAACCATTGCATTAAAAACCATTTGAGCAACAAAAAAAAAAAAAAAAACAACTATCACTTCCAGACAGTAATATGTCCAGTTATTCCTTTTAACACAAGATTACGTTGACAACTATTTACGGTGGAAATCATTTGCCTTCCATGTCCCAAAATATTCCAATCTTTCAGACAATGCTACGTTTAAGAAAAAAATGTATTCTTTTTAAACAGATATCATGTGGTGGCTATGATTGCTGTGATGATGTTTAGCCTATCAACAAAAAGAGATAAGAAACAAAAGGTTTGTCGAATAGACACGAGTCTCATTAGTGGTCTATTGTACCTAAGACACAAAGGTAACTACTTCCTTCCCTGTAAAGAAGGAACTAGTAACAGATCTAACTAGCTCGTATACAGTTTAAATTTTTGTAGGTATCTCACTTATTTAAGTAAGAAATCTAAAAATATTTTATCAAGTTTTATTTTTGTAATAAAATACATATTTAAATTAAGCTTATAACTTATCATTAATTTTTTGCCGTGCAATTAATAATTTAAATACACAAACCGGGATCTGATTTTATAAATCTTTTCTAACAAAATGAAATAATATAAACATTACTAGCAGCAGTAATGAAAGGAATTTCGAAAGCATGAGCCCATTAATTGAAATAAGCAACAATGTAAAAAATAAATGTGCTGTTTGATATATAGAATTTACAATACAATAATCTAAATTATTTAAATTTTCTTAATTTGTTCAACTGAGATATTTTTTCAATATTTACATATATTTACATATATTTATGAGTTGTAATATCATGGAATACACCCTTTACTATGCTATCTATGTTTGTGTTGCTTGTAAGCGTGATCAATTCACAAAATTACTATATTAGTGTCCTTCCCTTAAATCCAAAGTGATCTGATTAAATTTTTGTTATAACCTAATGTTTGTAATATGTATGTAGCTGTCAACACATCTTTATTTTCGGTATTTTATTTTACTTGAATTAATTAAATATATTAAGCTCTACTTTGAAGACTAAACTACCGTTACCAAAAATGTTTGTTTATAAGATTTTGGGCTTGAAAATGTGATAAGTAAAATGTAAACCAACGTTTAATTTCAGAATATTAACTAACTTTATTAGTCCAGTCATAAGGATCTTGTGTCTCAAATATTAATTATAGCGTGCATTAATTACTTATTAAACAACAAATAATTATTGATAACAATTGTTGTACTCAAAAAATCTAACCAAATATAAAATTAATATCAATGATAAATATAGGCCTAATGATTTTAAACATAGCAATGAACATAATAACAAATAATGTACATTATTTTTATGTTTTTATTTTTAGTCTATTTTATTATTTCAAGTAATATCAAAGTTATTCTTTTTTTAAACCGAATAAAATATGATGTTGTTAAATTTAATAACACATATAGTTTTACTAATTTTAAAATTGTATAGAAATATGTTATCAAAAAGTAATTATAAAATTGTATAAAAATTGTTTATGGAAAGTAACTCACTGGTCCACAAAACTTTTGTACCAGAAACGAGTCTGTATTAACTTTGTTGTTTGCCTTTATTTTACTGTCTTAGCCAGTAGCATTTTTAACATTATATTCATACGTTGTTGGGAGACAACGGTCGAAAACCCCTAGGGTAAATTTCAGTGCACCTCTCGGGATTTGAACCTGTCAAAATCTCCACTGGTAGCATAAGTGCTAACCACTAGGCAAGCAAGAGGCCTAAATATTCAGTAACTATCAGATATGGAACTGTAATTTTGAGTAACAGTGATAAATGAAGTACTTTCTTTTTTCCAAAAGAAGATTATTATAGTTGTAACAATGGCTTGCCTATTGCAACACATTATTTAGTTATATTGCGATCTACTTTCAATCATTTTTATTCGATTTCCTTTATTCTGAAACACGCTAAGCATTTAGTATATTACGGGGATTGTCATAGTTAAAATACCAGAGATAAAATTTCTTCAATATTAATCTTAAGGATACCAACACTCAAAATAGTCACGTATGAGTATCACCAAATACTTCATGGTTAATAAACATTCACTTAACCTAATTATCGTTGAATTTTATAATTGGCTTTCTCTAAATTCTTATTTTGCTTTCTCTGAATTTTCCGGTTAATAGGAAATCAATTGTTGTTAAAGTAAAAAAAGTTAATGGTATATATTAGTTAAAGGTAAAAAAAGAGGTTTATTAGATCTAACTAATTTGTAAAAATATTTTGATGCACGAATATAGTGTGGTTAAATCAGGACAAATACTTATTTATTGCTTTATATAGTGTTATTTCTGTGTATAGAAATGCTTAATATCTATTCATACAAAAATATATATATATATATATATATATATATATATATATATATATATATATATATATATATATATAATAATCAGTTTTAATAGACATAAAATAAAACTATGGCCATTAAGGGGTAGTTTATATAAACTTTTGCCGTTAATAAATGTATATATCTTGCCATTCCCTTAATTAATAACTATTGTACATTTATAATTTTACTGTGGATAACTTTATTATTATGACTGGCGAGGAGCTTGTAATGTTGGACACCCTTTGTCTTGTAAAATGTGACTGAACAGGTAATGACGAAGATGGCATGCTAAGCATGTTTACCCTCTGACAATCACTGGGAAATTAAGTGGCAAGCCAAGTGGCTACGTTAGTAAAGATTTGATAATGAATAACTTATGAACAGTGTGAACGACTAATGACGAAGATGACGTGCTAAGCATGTTTACCCTCTGACAATTACTGGGAAATAAAGTGGCAAGCCAAGTGGCTACGTTAGTAAAGACTTGATAATGAATAACTTATGAACAGTGTGAACGACTAATGACGAAGATGACGTGCTAAGCATGTTTACCCTCTGATAATTACTGGGAAATAAAATGACAAGCCAAGTGGCTACGTTAGTAAAGACTTGATAATGAATAACTTATGAACAGTGTGAACGACTAACGACGAAGATGACGTGCTAAGCATGTTTACCCTCTGATAATTACTGGGAAATAAAATGACAAGCCAAGTGGCTACGTTAGTAAAGACTTGATAATGAATAACTTATGAACAGTGTGAACGACTAACGACGAAGATGACGTGCTAAGCATGTTTACCCTCTGATAATTACTGGGAGATAAAATGACAAGCCAAGTGGCTACGTTAGTAAAGACTTGATAATGAATAACTTATGAACAGTGTGAACGACTAATGACGAAGATGACGTGCTAAGCATGTTTACCCTCTGATAATTACTGGGAAATAAAATGACAAGCCAAGTGGCTACGTTAGTAAAGACTTGATAATGAATAACTTATGAACAGTGTGAACGACTAACGACGAAGATGACGTGCTAAGCATGTTTACCCTCTGATAATTACTGGGAGATAAAATGACAAGCCAAGTGGCTACGATAGTAAAGACTTGATAATGAATAACTTATGAACAGTGTGAACGACTAATGACGAAGATGACGTGCTAAGCATGTTTACCCTCTGATAATTACTGGGAGATAAAATGACAAGCCAAGTGGCTACGATAGTAAAGACTTGATAATGAATAACTTATGAACAGTGTGAACGACTAATGACGAAGATGACGTGCTAAGCATGTTTACCCTCTGATAATTACTGGGAAATAAAATGACAAGCCAAGTGGCTACGTTAGTAAAGACTTGATAAATGAATAACTTATGAACAGTGTGAACGACTAATGACGAAGATGACGTGCTAAGCATGTTTACCCTCTGATAATTACTGGGAAATAAAATGACAAGCCAAGTGGCTACGTTAGTAAAGACTTGATAATGAATAACTTATGAACAGTGTGAACGACTAATGACGAAGATGACGTGCTAAGCATGTTTACCCTCTGATAATTACTGGGAGATAAAATGACAAGCCAAGTGGCTACGTTAGTAAAGACTTGATAATGAATAACTTATGAACAGTGTGAACGACTAATGACGAAGATGACGTGCTAAGCATGTTTACCCTCTGACAATTACTGGGAAATAAAGTGGCAAGTCAAGTGGCTTCGTTAGTAAAGACTTGATAATGAATAACGGAATTATAAAAGGCCAAAACTAAAACATTCGTTGGACTAATTATATTTTGTTAAAATTTTATTTGTATTTAAAAAAAAGTTTAGTTCTGTTTGTAAAATAAAACCAAATATATCTATTAATTTGCATAGGTTAAATTTATAATATAAATTTAACATATTGAACTATATTTACGATTAATCATGCATTTGTATAAGCATACATAATAATATAAACTAGTCTAATAAATAAAATATCTGTTGAAATAGTATTATTTTTCATATAATTAAGTTATTTGACATCTTTTACCACATCACATGTATTTCATTACAACAGAAAATAATGTTCAATTATTTGTTATTTTTTTAATAACAAACATAACATTTAGTTAATTAATTTTTACTAACTATACTTCTTCAGGAAGACTATTGTTATATCTGTTGCTACTTATTACATAGCAATTACTACGTTAACTGTGAAAATTATATGTAAGAATTTTTTGATATCTGTTTTTAATATAATAATTTATTTGGTTATGTAAATAGACGAAAATATCATGTATTATCAGTAAATATTTTATTTCTTAGTTTGTGTAAGAGAAAAAACAGTTTTAAGTACTCTGTTTTTAAAGGATTTTTGATAAACTAATTCAATGTCATAATGTTATATTTGTAAATTTTCATAACTAGCATCAAATGGGTACATAAAATATCATACTTGGTTATGTCAGCTTAAAACATAGTTTTAAATATTTCAAAATTAAATAATTACAAAGATCTATTTGAAAATATTACGAAAGGATTAGAGAATTAAACAGAGGATAGGGTCAGGTTACAGGTTATACTGATGGTGTCTGAAGTGAAGGTCTGCAACAGTTGATCATATCATGTAAATTAAAGGTTTTGTGTGTGTGTGTGTGTGTGTGTGTGTGTGTGTGTGTGTGTGTGTGTGTGTGTGTGTGTGTGTGTGTGTGTGTGTGTGTGTGCGTGCGTGTGTGTGTGTGTGTGTGTGTGTGTGTGTGTGTGTGTGTGTGTGTGTGTGTGTGTGTGTGTGTGTGTGTGTGTGTGTGTGTGTGTGTGTGTGTGTGTGTGTGTGTGTGTGTGTGTTTGTGTGTGTGTGTGTGTGTGTGTGTGTGTGTGTGTGTGTGTGTGTGTGTGTGTGTGTGTGTGTGTGTGTGTGTGTGTGTGTGTGTGTGTGTGTGTGTGTGTGTGTGTGTGTGTGTGTGTGTGTGTGTGTGTGTGTGTGTGTGTGTGTGTGTGTGTGTGTGTGTGTGTGTGTGTGTGTGTGTGTGTGTGTGGGCGTGCTGGCCGCGTGTTTGAGGTTATATATAGTGCATATTTATGTATTTTATCAGTGTAGAGAGCATATAGTGTGAAGTGTTTGAGTTACATAATTCAACAAATCAATAACTATTATTTTCTAATCTAAAATAATAATACTGTTCATAAGCAATATAATATTTAACACCATAGCATCACTAAATAAAAAAAACTTCATTAATTATTAATAAAATGATCTTGGCAGTCAAACTTACAATTATAATAAATCAATAATTAACTATGTTTTGTCTTGCGTTTTTTTCACTATACTGCTGTTAAATTTCTATGACTGATTCTTTTCCTCAGACAAACATTGCCTTTGCCAGAAATATAATGATAACAAATGTTATATTGTATACAATATATAAGAAAAGGATAGAAAATTATTTTCAGTTTCTATATCTAACATAAAAATGTTTCTTTATCTAATATAAAATAAAAAAATCATATCAATAGTAGATTAACATTGAAATAGATTGAAACATGTTGAACTTTCGGTCATCGGTTTTAATTAATAATCCAGAAATGTTTGAATTAAATAATTGGATCACATGAAAGAAAGTATCTTCTCGTTCTAGCTGGAGCTAATCTTTTTAATCTTTGGAGTGCAAAAAGTATTTAAATGCTAAATAATTTAAATTACTAAATAAAATATAAAATTAAAGCATCCTTATTGTTTTATATAGACCTTATTTACGCCTATAAAATAACAACTTCTTAAAAAGCTATTTCAAAAACCATAAATACTACAGCAGTTTGTGAGTAATGGAATTGAATCACAAATAAATTGGCCTTTGAGACTAACCAAAATGATGTGTCCCAAAGAAAACCTCGTAAGTGATTACTTTTCATTTTGTGAGGAGCGGTTTTGAGCAAATTAATCAAAGCCTCTGCGAAAAATATGTTTTTATTTTCTATTTATTTTTATGTTATAAGTAGTATATATAAAAATTTATAAAATCAAATACCATTTAAGCACGTTGTTAATATCGTTGTTACTATTTTTTATAAGGAATGTCTTTAAAAATGCGTTTCTGCTTTTTGTTTATCGGTGTTATGGTTTTGAAAAATCTCAAACTAAACCATACAAGCAACGATCTAAGAACTAGACAAATCTCATTTTCCAATTATATAGTAGAAGGATAATAATAATAAGTCATATATTTTTATGAATTGCGTCAGTTTTACAGAGTAAATATTTAAGTACCTATACATTTTCAGAAAGTACATTTAAACAATTATATATACTTGTCTATATAAGTATAATAGAATATAATGCTCCTCATTTTATAACTGAATAAAAATACTCAAAGAAAAACAAAACGTAGTTTGTAATATACAGGGTGTTTAAAAATTTAAGGGCTTAAACTACATGCTTGGGGCTACTTAAAACCGCAAATTTCAGTTTTATATGCCAAATGGTTAGTGTGGTATGTTCAAATTAAGATTTTTTTTTTAAATCGTGGACCTAACCATAAAAGATCTTTATTACTTAGTCAAAAGATCATATTTTTTAAACTGTGACACCATTTTTGAAATCTACATTAAATTTTCAACAAGAATAATGAGCTATTAAGATTCGTAAATTAAGGTTGGTATTTAAAATTATGCGTTAAAGTAAAAAAATCATTTTTTTGTAAAATGTTAAACAATGTTTTACGCTTGGTTACTAAATTATGGTAACGGACATAATGTGTCAAACCATACAGAAAACTGCGTAATTTAATGTTCTTTTCAATAGTATAATTGTGATTTTAATTATTTTGTTTCGTCATCGAAAACGTTAGGTGAAGCCGAATTAAAACACAGTTTGCAGAAAACTTGAATCTTTGACTATTTATTAAAAGAAAGATTATAATACTTTGATTTGATATAATATTAAGACATACTAATTACATTCATAAAAATAATTGAAAAAAGGTCAACTTAAAATAATAAGATTTATAAATGTTGTTCAAATTGCCTTCCTCCATTTCGGATGCAGGTCCGTGTTCTCTTGCGCATTTGTTGAACTGTCACTTTTGTAGAAGCTTCTTGGCACACTACTTCAGCAGCCGCAGTTATTCTCTCCCTCAGTTCTTGTTCTGTAGTGATAGGTGCAGAATAGACTTTTTGTTTCATACACAGAAATCCATGGGACTAAGGTCCGGCGATCTAGCTGGCCACGGTACGGTCCCACCCCGTCCAATATGTGCAATGCGAGACTCTCACACATCTCAATCTCAATGTAGGATAATTGAGCGTCAAACAGTGATGCACTTCTGCGGTGAAATGCGGTGTAGCTCCATCTTGTTGGAAAATGAGACTGTCTCTTTTTTCTTGGTTGAGATGGTCTAGCAGCAAAGGGAGACTGTGCTGTAAAAAGTCCAAAAAGCGTTCCCCGTTTCCCTGGAAGGTTTCCCTGGAAGAAATGTGGGCCAATAAGCGTTTCACCTACTATTCCAACCCATACCATAATGTGAAATCTCCTTTGAAAAGATCGTTCTTTGGTTGCTCTTGGGTTATCTTCTGCCCACATGTGCATATAATGTGTATTAAAGATTCCTTGTCTTGTAAATATGGCCTCATCTGTCCAAAGGATCTTTTTGAAGAAATGATACTGCTCAATATCGCTATTGAGCAACCATCTACAGAACTGAACACGAGGAGCGAAGTCTTGAGCTTCAAGTTCTTGTACAGGCGTGAAGTGGTATGGATGAAACTTGTTTCTCTGAAGAATATCCAACACTTTCCACTGTGAAACATTTAGTTGAGCCGCAATTGCCCTACTACTACTCTCTGGGTTTTCTTGAAAGGTATTTAGAATCAATTCTTCAACACCTACATCATAATTAACTGGACCTACCTCAGAAGTCTTTCTTTGAACTTTTCCTCTTTCCACTAACCTCTGGTGAAGTCTAGTGAACACCTGTGGGCTGGGGGCTTTTCGATCTGGGTACCATAAAATGTTCTCTTTGCGCAGCAAGTGCATTGCCATTGCAAAATCCATAAACAAAATGCATTTCTGCATATTCTCTTGTATTGAACTCCATGATGCTACAGAACTGAATAGCTTATACACAGACCCGGTATAAAGAGTAAACAGATTATGGATTCCAGTTTTTCTCGTGATAAGGTTGCTTTAAAAGAAACTAACTTTTGTTAAACTAAGCAGGTAGTGGAATTTCCCAGTCATTAAGGACAACAGACAAAACTATTGATAAGGATGGGGTGTATGCCGGGTCTAAGAATTGTGGTAAAAAACCCATTTGTCCCTGATTTACATGTGTTTTTAATCACATAACGTTATTTGAATGTCCAGTCCTAGTTGCTGGCTAGTAAGATAGTCTTACAATTTTTTAACCACTCTGTGTTTCTTTCTATTCAAATAATAATAAAAATGGAACATTGTACGATAATACAAACAAAAGCATATCACTGGAAAGACCTGCAGTTTTCTGTATAGTTTGACACATTATATCCGTTAGCATAATTTAGTAACTACGCTTAAAACATTGTTTAAAATTTTACAAAAACATGATTTGTTTGCTTTAAAGCATAATTTTAAGTACCAACCTTAATTTATGCATGCTACTAGCTCATTATTCTTGTTAAAAATTTAATGTAGATTTCAAAAATGGTGTCATAGTTTAAAAAATATGATCTTTTGAGTAAGTAATAAAGCTTTTTATGGTTAGGTCCACGATTTAAAAATAAATCTTAATTTGAACATACCACACTAACCATTTGGCATATAAAACTGAAATTTGCGTTTTTAAGTAGCCCCAAGCATGTAGTTTAAGCCCTTAAATTTTTAAACACCATGTACCATTCACCCTGCATTATAAAGTACTTCATATGATGGCTTATAAGTTATACAATGTATAATTGTGTATTGTGTCATATAAACTAGATTAAACGAACACAAGACACATTGTTCTACTTTAAATAGATGTTTTAATTAGGAAAGTTCCTTGTTTATTAATACTGATTTAACAGAATCTGTTAAATTAATACTGATGTAGAAGGTCAATGTTGTATTGAAAACTATGTGCCATAAACAAATCATAATAAATGTAAATGCTCGCACGTGTCAACATATCACGACTGAACTTTGTCAATTAAAAGTTGGCAGCAGTGATTTAAATTATAAATATAATATTGGTTTACTTTGGTTGTATTATATTTAGAATCACATTGTCCTTACACAATTAGGTAAGACATGCGATTTCAACTAATTGTAATATGAATATATTTCTTAATCAATCGATTGATAGTCCTGCAAATCATATTATTATATTTGCCCGTTAAAAATGTAACATTTCAATGATCATTTTAACTTTTCATGTTAATGGTAGAATACTTTGTGACTTGATGTTATATTTTTTTATAACTTATAAAATTTTATGTTAAAAATGGGAATATGTATATAAAAAATAAGGGGGTTTATTTTTTAAATATATTAACACTTTACTGAAAGAGATCAATTTCATGTCAAGGTTGTGAAACAGGTATCCTCGTTCAACAATTACAGAAAGCAGGTTAGTCAACAGCAGTGAACAGGAAGCGCTTTTCCGTATTAACTGCTGTCTGCAGTTCTCTTGCACTGTTAAGGGAGTGCTTAATAAGCTGAAGCAGCTGGTTTATTGAAGTAAGCAGCTCAACTACTAAACAGTTGAGCGAGAGTGCCTGCTTATCGGCAGCAGCTATCCCCACCCAACAGTTACACAGAAAGCAGGTTGGTCAACAGCAGTCAACAGTAAGTGATTTTCTATTATAACTGCTGTCTGCAGTTCTCTTGCACTGTTAAGGGGGTGCTTAGTAAGCTGAAACAGCTGGTTTATTAAAGTAAGCAGCTCAACTACTAAACAGTTGAGCGAGAGTGCCTGCTTATCGGCAGCAGCTATCCCCACCCAACAGTTACACATAAAGCAGGTGACCATCAGCATTCAACAGTAAGCGCTTGTCTTTGTTAGTTGCTGTCTGCAGCTCTCTTCCACTGTTGTAATGAGATGCATTGTTATTATGTACGATATACTTTGAATTAAATGTTCTAATAATGGAAATGTATACAAACATTTCACTAAACTATCTCCAAGAAATTGTATAGCCTTGTCTTTGTAGACTTGCTGTAACTGTTTTATATGTATGTGTATCAGATTTATTTTATCTTATAATTTAATTGAAATTTTCAGTCAACAACGGTATAGAGAAACAACGTGCCAATATGTGTGCTGTAGCTGAGCTAAACTGATTTAATAAGCAGCTTAATTAAGCAGCTTAGTGATGCCAACTGCTTTTAGCTAAGCTGCTTCTTTCAAACAGCAGTTTGGCACATCCCTACTAGGATTGCAGTAATTAAATCAATGTTGTACAGTAATATTAGGCAGTTATAGTTAGGAAAAGTATAATTAAATAAATTGGAACTAGATTCATTTAATTAGGAAGTATTCTCCTATATGTCATATTTACGAGTTTAAACGATCAATAAAACCCCTAACATGTCTGATATTTCAACATATAAACATATCAAAGTCTGTTTGCGTTAAATGAAAATAAATCATATTATCATGGGCTTTGTCAACTGTTGTTGCCTGTAACACAGTCAAACATTGTTATTTCATTTCTTTTGAGGCAATTTTCAAAGAATATCGTTACGTAATTTAATTAAAACCATTTTTTTGTAGTTTGTAATATTATTACTTTAAGCAAATTTAATTATATAGAGATCAAAATTATTAAGCAAAAGTATAATTTTAAAATGATGCATTACATAAGAGCTATTTATTTGAAAATGTGCCTCTTGATAGGTAAGTGGCTAGCACTTCTGCTTTATATTCAAAGGGTCGCGGGATCGAATCCCGGATGTTCCATTTAAAATTTGATTAATGACTTTGGCTCGTTGTAACTTAACAACGTTTGTACATTCAGTAAAAGCTGCCTCTGGCGTAGAAAGAATAAAATAAAAATATTCTAATAGTTAATTTTTCAAGTAATTTACTTATAATTGACTTGGAATATAATAAATTGGTGATATTCAGGTTACGAAGAGTAAACAAAACAATTATTCAAATACATAAAATTCAAATAATAAAATAAGAAACTGCAAAAATTCTTCCTATGTGTAATAAAATTTATCCTAAGAATACCATTGTGCGTGTATGCGTGGGTGGTTATAACACTATACTGTGTAATAACCTCTGTGTCATTTGGCATCATCCAGGAGTGTGCAAAGGAAAATTTAATTGATCTTAGAAAAAAAAAGATCTTTAGCGATTCGTCAAATTTAAATTAACTATCCACTAAAAAAATTAATAAATGAAAATAATTCAATAGAATACTAGGGCTTATTTACAATGTAACTTTTTAATATTTTAATATCCATGATTACATCTATGTTAAGTATATTGGTACATATAATTGCTCATATGTTATGCAAGCAAAAGCAACAGGAGTGACGTCAGCTTACCCCATAAAAATGTGCTATATAGGTCTTATATCTGAGGATTCGCATGATATACATAAATAGTCCTTAAATAGCATATTTTACACAATTGTTGGATAAAGATAAGGAACGTCGACTTAGGTCTACGCCGTAAGCTTATTCTTTCTATATGCAGGTTTGAGCGTGATTTTCGACAGTAGTTATCAGTCTTCTTTTTATAGAAAAAGATAATATGGATTCGACAGGTGAATAAAGTTGAAGGTTCTCTATGCTTGAAAGGATATACTTGAATAGTTTTACACACGCCAAGTTCATAATTGTGATAGTTACAGCATCTCGTATGTGTCATTAAAACAATATAATTATTTAGTATTGTTGAGATTTTGGAACCACCGATGTTTGTTACTCAAATTAATAATAGTGTCTCAATATCATAAAATATGTGTAAAAAAGATACCTTTCACTATTGACTTTTTAAAATAATTCGTTATTTAACCACTATGTGAGATCATAATTGGATGCCACCTAATATGTAAAACAAGCACTAACCCTATCATTTATAAACCTATTAAAAAAGGTTAATATAAAATATAACCTTTTTAACAGGTTTATACGTTCAGTAATTAACATAAGTAAGGTATTACATAAGTAGTGAAAAAACTCCTGTTTGCTTTTATAATATATTATTAAATTATCTATTTTGTTTCATTTACGACATTGATCGACGAATGGAATGTAAATGGAGGTTTATGGTAAAACTGTAGAAGGAAGCCTAAATCTTATGAAACATAAAGTCCGTCAGGAAATGGAGATTACAAACCAACTTAGATCTATTAAGGGGTAAATGTTGGCTAATTTCACTCTAGCAAATTAGATTTTGGTCCATTAAAAACCATTTACCTCCTCTCAAGCTCAGCTAACTTTCTCGTCTTTGCCTTCTGATTACTTTAAGGTCATTAATATAATATGGTTTTGATTTATTGCAAGAAGTTTCGTGTGGAAACGTTTTTTGTATGTTAGAGTATACAAAACTCTGAACATTATTCAACAATCCATTTTATACATATAATTGTTGAGATCCATTGATACGGAATATATCAATTTTGGAGTTATGTTATTTAAGTAAACGAACTATCATTAGTATATTTACAAACAACAAATCATTTAGGCATATGCCTACTAAAATTTAGAAGTAATATTAATTACCAGAAATAAAATACAATAAATAGTTGTCATATTACAATGAAAATACTAAATATTCCAATTTGTGTTTTAAATTAACAGTGTTAAAAGCAGGTGCAGTGATGTTTATTACTTTTCAATTAAACTATATATTTTTGCTACAAATATAGCTAATTGACGAGAGCCTTTAGTTATATGAGATTTGAAAGTATTAGACAACAATACCTAGTTTATTAGTCTGTAGTTTGAATTAGTATGTATAATAGATGGAAATACGAGTCATGCATGAATATGTATTGGAAGGCACAATTGGGGACAATACCTTACACAATCATAAGATGAAGTTGTATGATACATTACTTAATATAAATATTTACTTTCGTACACCGGGGATACCGTTGATTGTATGTATAATGGAGCAACACTATTAATCTAAAAATGAGAAAGTTCGTTAAAAGGAAACAAAATATTTATGGCTTACGGGATATTTTTAGATATAAAATGATGCTTAGATATAAAATATACTTTGGCTACTGGTCAATTCATGGGTCTGTGTGGTTAAAATAAAACTAATATATAATTGAAAATTTTAGTATTTTCTGGAATTATTTAAGTTTTGGTTCTTTAAATACAATATTAGACAGTAAATGGTTTTTATCCTGCAACACTTAATTATTTTGAATACAAAATTTGCAAGGACATAACATCACTTATCATATTTATAAATTGGAGTAAATATTACTGTGTAAATGGAGTAATAGTTAAGATTTCCTCTATTTTACAAAGGCAATGTAGGTCACGTAATGTATAATTTGTTCAATTATGTTTCAACTACATACAAATTATACCTCATTATTTATCACCTATCTTCAATATATGAGTGAATAATGAGAGGCGAAAGTGTGTTACGAGTGCAGTCGTTGTTACTAACTAATATCGATTGTACTTTAGAAAGAGCCATTAATAATAGCTCATCATTGGGGGCAACTAAGGAACAGCTTAATGTGGAATCCGAACCGCGTATAGTAATCTTAAGAAAGTTCAAAAATATTGAATTAGACATAAGGAATAGAAGTGTTAATACCTATTTAATGAATTATATTTATAGAAATACAAAAATAGACCGATAAAAAGCGTCCCATTTCTTCAAATTTATTTAACAAGTTTTTACGAAGGATATTAGAAACAATAAAATAGTGTTATAAAATAATTAACCAAAAAATATGCCATTAGACTGGCCTACGATATTGTAAAAACAACATTAAAACAAAAATAAATATATTTAAGTATACAACTAAACAAGTTCTCACAATCCACTGTTTCGGCATTACAGTAACAGATGACAACATATGTATAAAGGGTATAAGAAAAAGAATATTCTTGAATAAAAAAATCCTTTAGAAACAAAATTAATTAACTAGGAAACTAACACTAACATAAAACAAGTAATAGATTTATGAAATAATTTATATGAAGGATTTTAAGCTATGGCTGTTAAGGGTGGACTTGGTGAAACAGGGAAAACATAACAAGGAAGGAACGTTTTATTAACAGAACATTTAATACGACTTAAAAACCTTTCTTAGAAACAAATTAAAAAAAGTAATTGAAGGGCAGAAAACTACCAGGTCAGCCCCACAATACTATGCACATGGAACCAAATTTTAAAGAAGATGAGGAAAATAGCAACATTAACAACCAATGACTAATTAAATTCAGTAAAACAAAAGGAACAATTTCGTCTTCTAATTACTATTAAATACTGGATAAATACTTTTTTTAAACATGAAAATAGATATGGTAAAATAAACATTAACATTTAAAATGAGTTGATTAGTTACTTTAGCTTTCACAAATATTCATTTTTTTGCAGACCCTTAAAAATGAGGGGTCACTTAAAGAGGATTTACATTAAACACGTTGTTACCCCCCCCCCTCCCGCTGAAGACCAAGAGTCAACATAAAATTCTTTTAGGTTACGCAATAAACGTCACGATCACCGTGTTCTACACCTGCATCCAATATTTAGATGCCTGTGCTAGTTATTGAAAATACTGTAAGCTGGATTTTTCCCAGATTACTTCTTAAGACTCACTCTGAATTGTTCCAGTGATTTCCAAATACCATAATTTTTTAAAGTTATTTTGGTACAGGCTACATTATATTCAAATTTTTAAATAGGAATATAAATCGGAAGATCAACAAATTAATATCACCAAAAATTTTTCGAAAAACCTGGCCAATTACTATTGATAATTTATTTTAAAATAATTAAAAAAGATTTTTCATACGTTCTAACGTATGTTTAGTTATTCATGTACCTGATACACTTTTACAATAGTTTAGGAATAACTTGTAACTTTGTTACTTGTACTTGTGATGGAAATTATGTTGTGTGATATCAAGTAATTAAACATTTATTTTACTAATGTGATTCGTACGTTTTCCGTTCGTTTACTTAAAATTTATAAAGTGAAGACAAGAAATAAAGTTTTGCTTTTCAAATTTTTTATTTTAAGATTTTTCTTTTCCTTTTTACAGTACAAGTGAACGTCACACAACACAAATGTATTACAATATAAGCACAAAATGCACAAATATATTACAATACAAGTACAAAACGCAGAAAATGTATGATGTTTGATTTCGGTGAACCACGCTCACCTTCCTCAGACCAGAGGGATTCACAAAGAATGTAAAATGGTGTTGGAATGGAACATTCCCATTTTTACTCTCCTAGCATGATGAAAATATAACATCATATTAAAAATAACAATAAACATGTTAACACTATATCTTATATTGAATATACAACAAAGACTGACGCATTCAAAACAAATAAAATTAATACTTTGCTTTACAAACACACACGGGTTGTAACCGAGTATACTACCAGTATAGTATACCAACCTTACAGATTAGGAATATATTTACACTCAACAAGAGGGCAAAATATGTTTTTCTTTCTGTTTTCATATAATCTATTAACTATTTTATCATTGTGTTTTAGAGAAGTATCCTTCTAAAATAATAAAACTAAATTTTAACATGAATAATGAAGTGGTTTTTCGTAAAATTAGAGCAGCAGATGTACTTGTAGGGTTATTATATCTTTCAACTTTGTCCAACTGGCTTTCAATACATTTTTAGAAGTTTACCTAGCCATTCTAATTCAGCATTGAATACGGAAGAGGATTGTAAATTTTTTTAATACAGTGAATAAAGTCAAGAAGACCATCAACACACAGAAATGTTGATTAAAAAACAATTAATTATTTGGTGATACAATTTGTGGGGAATATATCATGGAGTATGCAATCATTTGATAATACCCTATAATAAGAGTCAAATGAAGTGTCATTAAATCACACCCTGAATACATAGGATGCCAATACTACAATGCACTGCCAGTCTGTATTGTTTTCTTTGTTTATTACAGCAACAACGGAAATTAAATGAATCGAAAATGAACTTTTTAATTATTATATGAACCAAGTGAAGATGAACACTGGTTTTTTTTTTCATATAAAACTCAATATAAAATTACTACTGACATTATTAATGATAATTTAAATAAAATATGGATATAACATAAAATTTTGATGTCTCCTATTTATAATTTAAGTAATTCCTGTTTGTTACAGCATAATTTTATTAATATAGCAAAAATGCCTTTGTGAAATAAGCCATAAGCTAACATAGCATGCAATGTTTTTTTCTTTTATATTGTTTTTGTTAAAAATATATGCTATTAAATACATTCAAACGAAAAATGGAGTAAAGAATGATAATAATGTGTATTTACTCCATGTAGAAATTCTTGTTCATTATATATTAAATAACCATATTCCATAAACTGACTTAAAAATAGTACGTAGGACCTAGGCTCAGTATAAAAAGTTAAATTGATGAAAAAAAACCAAATTATTTTATTAAAATCATGTATACACGTTATTGATATGAAACTTGTAAGATATATATATATATATGTTAATTTTAATCAATTTAGCACCGAAACACTCATGTTAGCAATAATCTTATCAAAAAATGACTCTCTCTTTACACAAAAACATTGTATCATGTACTTTTGAGTATGACAGTATTTATAGTAAATAATTTACTAGCCAATGTAGATTCGTCTTATTAGTATGAAATAATAAGTAAAATACTTGAAGAAGGGGTATCATAAATAGCAGGGAGTGTGTAAACTATGGTACATTAACATTTTTGAGGTCATAGACCATTTGGTTTTCTTTTGTTAAATTTTGGATCACCAAACTGTATTTGGGCTTATTGATTGTAGTCATGGAATAAACATCATTCAATAATGAAAATCAGATCCTCTTGTATCCTTTTTTAACACTGCAGTGGTTGTGCTGAGTACATGTGTAATATAAATAGTTTGTTTTGAATTGTGTATGGGATTTAGTAAAGCCTCTGACCTTGAGTTGTTACCCCCACATGTTTGTCTACACATCAGTGAAATACCGCTGTTCGTTGCACTTACACTCACTTTTGACGGTCTCTTTTACGAAATGCGTCCCTTTTGGGGAACAGTTATACTTGACGTGACACATCACCAACTCACGTAACCACTATAGTATTAAGACATACTTTGTTTACAGTAAAATTGTATCAAGTCGAAACGAAATGAGTTTAAAATTATAATTAGTAATCAAATTTGTCGTACATAAAAAAGGAAGACGTCCAAAGTTTTGTAATGAATAAAATATTGAATCCAATGAAGCTCTGACAGGATTGTAGTTTGACTTTAAATGACTGCTTCTCTTCTCAGATAATTACAAAAGTTTAGTTGTAACTTTCCTTTCCTTGTAATATTATAATTGATTTTAAGCTTTCTGATTGGCAAAATAAGTTTCCATAACAATGTTTCATAACAATAAATTAGGGAAGTTTTTTAATTACATGACATGAATAAGTAAATAATTATTTAATAATCAGGAATATTTATAGTTATTCCTATCGTACATACCTTAACCCAATTCATATTTCCCCCGAAGATCCAGTCTCCAATACACTTCTCCAGCTTATTCTCTCACTTCATGTTTCCCCTCTTTTAATCTCCTTCCACGACATTCCTCTCGTCTTCATCCATCTTCACCTTATCCTAAGAGAATAAGTAGATAATATTCTCTTAGGTTTTACTCTCAGTCTCCGACCTATAATGTTGCTGAACAGAAAGTGACCTGCGTGTTATATTTAATGATTATAGAGGTTTCAAAGGTGAAAAGGAATTGTTCCCTCATTAACTTTCTTTGTAAAATGGCATTACTACCTTCCCACATTTAAGTATTTAACTTCCGTGACAGTATTTAGTCGAAAAAAAACAACTAACGTACCGTAAAAGATTATTTAATGGCTGTTTATTGTTTACGATACTAAGCATTGTCTTATTATTATTTTTACTTGTTATTTGAATACTAATTAATTATTTAATTTAATCGTTATACTCTTAATTTGTTAGTGTTTACCAAACCAATCAATAATCACTGCTGATAATGAGGTAATGGTTAGAGCTTACTACTGAACTGCCATTACACAATCATAGGGTTTATGATACTTTTGAATGGAGTAATACAGTGGGGGAAGAGTGATTCTCTGTCTCACTTCCACCACTCAATACATCTTTCTTACACTAGTGCTTTCTGAGTTGCCTTAATGAAACCATATTAGGAATAATATTTATATGCATATTATCATGTATCGTAATTAAAGTGTACTGTATTAATATCATTAGTAAACTGTATTAGTGCGTACATAAATGTATATGAGAACTTATTAATGCCCCCTGATTGAACTAATCAGCAATCTATCCATTGCTAAAATATATTCGTTATAGAAATATAAAAGATAAAAACAAGTTAGCTTGTTTATTGCCGATGTTTTAAAAAAATAAAGTTACGTCCCTTTTGGTCCAAGAGCGTCATTTCTCGCTGCTAGTCATCACGTTTGGCTAGTAACTAAACAGGAATAACATTACTTAGTTAGAATTTAAATGGATATCAAATAACTCAGACAGATATAATGTTGGTTTTCAACGCATTTGACTTGGATACTAAGTAGAATATTTTAGAACTAATAAAAACACCAATTGAAAATTGCAATAATAATACATTTTTTCCTCTCAATCTAAGTAATAACAGCAGATATTTACATAAAATAAATTAAATAATATTGATTGATTACTGCTAAAACAGTACACATTGAAATATTATTAATAAAAGGTTTGTTTTCATGTTATGATTAAATAGTATAAAAAAAGTTTCACTAGTGAATCGTTTATGTTTCATGTTTTGTGCTTGTGCATTGCAACAGAAAATTAATAGTATCGTTTTGTTAGTCATTATTAAGAGGTACTTAATATCTATAGATAATTTAAAGCCCTCCTTAAGAAATATTTAATTTAAACTACACTGTTATTTTATGTTTACAAAGAAAGCAGAAATTGTTAGCCGTATGTGTAGGTTTAAGTTTATTACTTCGCTTTTTTAATACCACTTGCTTTCCTTACATGATCAGTGAACTTCTAGCGACCTCCATCAATGTAATTACGAACAATATGTTCTGAATTGTAAAAAATGCAGTAGATATTATTGTTCACATTGCACACCTACACTTATAATGGTATTGAGCCACCCACCTACTCATACACATACAGTAATAAAGCCCCACCCAACTACCCTTACACGTAGTGTGGTATTCAACCTATTTGTTCTGAGATACGGAACTTTGTCTTAAAATATATTATAAAAATTAGCCCATCATTATGTTTTTTTCATTTAATTGGGAATTATGTTAAGTTAATTTAGAATCGTAGTTCAACTAAAACAAAAACATATATTTACAATATACAACATTAAACGATCTAGCTTCAGTGGATTTCCACGAGTCATGGGTACATTACATTTGATTTTGATAAAGGTAAAATTAATTATATATTTTTAGCTAGTTTACTTAAGTCTTGAGTTACCTAAATATATCTATACAATAAGTTGAAAAAGAAATACATAGACGGCAAAATATGTGAAAAGTATTTAGAATCTCCTATTTCGTAAGCTTAAGCGGCTGGAGTCATTATTAACAACTAGTTCTTCCGGTGTCAACCGCGTCAAAGGACTATTTACAATATATACGTCTGGAACTGTATATATTGTAAATAGTCCTTTGACGCGGTTGACACCGGAAGAACTAGTTGTTAATATTTAGAATATGTTTAAGCAATCATGCAAGATTTAGTTACTCTATTTGTATTACCGTAATATTTGTAATAAGCACTGTCTCGAGTTCTTAACAAAATTAGGTCAACATGAAAAATTTATTTTCTCACGAGAGGATACATGTGGTTGATGGTAATCGTATTACGATTGAGAGGGGGAAACACAGAGACAACAATGTTCCCTCTGCTGCTCTTTGTGCTTTAATGCTTGAAAACCATCGTTGTATGTGATTCAAACACAGGTCTCAGTTTATTCAAAGGTTTAATTTAGAAACACAGAGATATGAAATATTTTTATTAGAACATCCTTTACATCTCGTACGTTTTGATATGCATGTAATCAGTTTTGTTAATTAAATACGTCGTACATAATTAAAACTTGATGAAACTACAATCAATTTTAATAACTTATAGGTGATATTTTATGCATTAAATATTATTGAGTTATATTTAATTTGTATGCACCATTCCGTACCACATCTAAGACAAATTACAAAATAGTATATTGCCATATTATTTAAATTGAAATCATGCAGACATACAGTATTATGTGTACTTATATCACATATCCATATCACATCTCCATAACACATATCCATATCACATCTACATATCATATCTCCATATCACATCTCCATACCACATCTCCATATAACATCTCCATACCACATCTCAATATCACCACGTGTGACTTATTTTCAAATAAATATAACACAAAACATCTACCACTCTAGGTATAAGGCGATTATCCATACACAATCTACACCATGTAAAAAATGTTCGTATATTACAATTAATTACTGAGCTGTATAAAGATGAATAATCTTAAAGTTTTCCTTTTTTTATTTCACATTTAAGAATATTCCCCAAATTACGGTCAGCGGAAACTCAGTGACAGCACACATTAACAATAATAAGTACGTACCATTTCATACTGAGCTTGCGTGGTGGCTCAGACTTCGGAGGGCAAGGTCCATGGTTCGAATACCCATTGATCCAACGGTCAGTACTTTGGTAAAAATAAACAAAAATAAATTAAGGAAATAAACAAAATAACTCTGGAGCTATCCTTAAACGGCATGCACATTAGAAAAGCTATAAATAATATCATCAAAAGTGGAAAGTTTATCTTACCGTGAACTTGTTTGTCATCCGTAAAATAATGTAAACAAACACTCCTTAGATATAATTTTTAAAAATACTTATTTTACCATTACCATGAAAAGAATGCAAATCTTTCGAATTATGTATTGTACAGAAGATGTATTCTACAGCAGCTATATACAGAAGATTGGTTTTTCTTCCCAACAAGGCACATCTGCTCACAGTTTGTGTCCAATGTAATATTCTGCTGAACTGCCATCGGGCTTAGTTGTACTGCCCCCTGGGGTCCATCCGTACAGGAGATTAGTTTTTCTTCCCAACAAGGCACATCTGCTCACAGTTTGTGTCCAATGTAATATTCTGTTGAACTGCCATCGGGCTAAGTTGTACTGCCCCCTGGGGTCCATCCGTACAGGAGATTAGTTTTTCTTCCCAACAAGGCACATCTGCTCACAGTTTGTGTCCAATGTAATATTCTGCTGAACTGCCATCGGACTTAGTTGTACTGCCCCCTGGGGTCCATCCATACAGGAGATTAGTTTTTCTTCCCAACAAGGCACATCTGCTCACAGTTTGTGTCCAATGTAATATGTTATGTTTATTTCCAATGTAATAATAAAATGTTTAGCGATGTAATTTATTTTAGTATATGCATGAGTACAACTGAACTTCACCTTTAAGTTAAACGGACCCGTGTGAATCACGTTTTATCCATATTTAAGTCAATCTTTAGTGAAAGCAAGTTTATTGATAATGTAGATGTAATAAATACATGTAATAAATACAATGTGCATTGTAATAAATACAATGCACCCCTCCTATAACCATCTTCTTATCGTATAGATCCTAATTATTATTGGGTAGAGCCACTGTAAAATTGTAATAAATATGTGGCCTTACAAAAAAAAAAATATAAATACAAAATATGCCTTGAAAAATATTTATTTAAAAGGTATTAATTGAAAGATCTATTAAGATTTACCAATATTAACTCTATGTCAAACTGACTATAGTAACTGTATTGATACGTTTAATCCCATCCTGGAATCATATATTGAATAATACCAATAAACATTCTACGTAAAAACAATCTGAGAACAAAATTTGATTTAAAACTATTGAAAAAGTATTATAGATATCTAAAATAATATTTAAATATACCTTGATAGGTCCAATATTACGTCGACCACAAATATCACTAGCAGTTTGCGTGTGATGAAAACCAATCAGAGCCATTAGAGGCCATCCAAATGTTTCATCCTGATGAAAACCTCGTCAGTAATTTCATTTTGAACAGACACTTTTGAGTGCATCTCCTCACGGTACCAATACGTGATTGGTGCTGTATTCGAAAATATATTCTGGAGTTATAAAACACCACTATATTTACCAGATATACAAATAAGTGACTAGGTATACCTTTCCTAGTAAATTGAAACAACCATTTAAAAATCTAAACAAGCTATTTTGGAGAAAAAAGAATAACTATACAACTGTACTTATAAAAGATCATAACTGCAGCTTAAAAGAGTTCAATATTTTATTTTTGGACGAAATGCACACAAAATAAGTGTAGAAGTAATACAAAAAAAATCATAACTTAGTAACCTATTTATAAAACCTGCTGTAGGGTTTAAAACCAAAATTAGTGTTTAGCTTCATTAATAATAAATTGTCTATTTATTTTTTTTATTTTTTATTACCATGTATTGTAAGTAATAATAATTAAAAAAAGTAAGTTAAATAGCTAAGGCTACGCATTTGATATTCTAATGAATATCGTATTGGTTATTTTACTATTATATGTTTTGTCACCTTTATTCTTTTTTAGTAGTGTTTTGCTATTTTTAACAAAAGAGACTTACAATAAAGTATTGTACCCTCTTAAGAGTTCCACTCTACTCGGTCCTTTGACGATGTACGTTGGGTTTTGGTTAGTATTTGTGTTGTTATTTGTAAGTTTATCTGAATGCATAGTCTTCGTTCCTGTTTGAAGGAAGCAATTTTGTCTTACCAGATACAAAATGCACATAAACAACTGGTGAAAGTCTATAGTTTCTCTACTATAGTCGTCGTAACTATCTATAATTTGATGTATTTAAATATTCAAATATTAGTGCTTTTCAAAAATCTTTCGTTAAGTTAACAGTGTCCTATTCTTATTTATCTGTCCCTCGACGAACAGATAGACTATTTTTTTCTAGGTTTATAAAACGACAGTATGGTTTCATCTCGTTAAGTCGGTTTGTGGGAGTCTTGACAATTTCATTACTGTTAACACAGTTTTCAAAAATTATTTTTAATTCAAATTTAGATGTATTTTTTTCATTTAAACAAGTTTGAGCTTTTTAATGGTTCTTCATACTTTTACATACCATACCATAACTGTTTAAGTCCATTTTTGACAAGGTATCTCAATGTGTTTTATCTTCTTTTTTATATTGATAAATGAGTACAATTTATATTATACTGGCAAGTGTGTGCCTGATTGACATCGTTTAAACAGTCCATCAAAGGGCAGGAAGGCTGTTTGGGTTCATCTTTAACAAAAATGTAGTCTATCAACGCCATATACGTTAGTACTGTATGTGCATGATTGACATCATGTACAAGTCTTTAGGTGAGCAGGAGATCCGCTTACTCTCATCTATGGCACAACTGTGGTGAATCAACGCCATATAGGGCTATTGTAAACGTAATTGACTTAATTTGGTCGTGTGGATATTCAGGGGAGCCTTTTACGCTCATATGTAACGTGAGTGTTCTACCGACATGATGTACGCTAGTATGTGCATAATTACCATAATTTACAGATGTGTGGATGAGTAGGGGGCCGTTCACGCTTATATGTGGCATATAAAAAAAATTTCAGTGAAGGATCATCACCGATTGCAACTACAGGTTTGCTCTTACATACAGTTATCTTGTTTTTAAATTATACATTTATATTTAGACTAAACTGCTTTTTTTTATTATTGTCAAAATATTGAAATAAGGCTCTTCATGAAACCCTGCTCTACTACGACTACTACTAGTCTTGGTCCAAGCATGAATTGAGAGGCTTCTCGCAGTGCGTAAGAGTACTCTTCTTCCCGCGCTCCCATACACGTACGGTGGTACTAACGTACGTACCACACCAGGAGTTATTATTAAACTTATTAACCATGGGGGAATTACCCACCCGCCCACCCATACACATGCAGTGGTAATGACCCATCCGCCCACCCATACACGTGCAGTGGTAATGATCATGGTATTTAACATAAAATAATAACTTTCTTCATAGTGTTCCATCAACACCATAAAGGCTAGTGTGAGTGTATATTGCCATATTTACAGATGTGTAGATGAGTAGGGGGCCGTTCACGCTCATCTGTGTGTTAAATCAACACCATAAAGGCTAGTGTAAGCGTAATTTACACTATTTACAGGCATGAGGAGAGATGTTTACCCTTCCCTTTAGCATTACAATGTTCCATAAATGCTATATAAGCTAGTGTGAGCTAGATGGACACTTGCAATAATCCGTTTTTGGTTATAATATATGTTGTATTTGATATCTTCATTCATTAAATCCTCTTTTATACATCTCACCGATAAGTGATTAAGTAAAAGCAAATTTTATAAACTTATTATTTAAAAAAATTTGCGTTTGTGTTATTTCCTTTCGAATTGATACATATATAATTTTATTGAATTTATTTTTTTTTACTTTAAGCTAATATTTTAGTGGATTAGACAGTTGGTATTTGCCTTCATATACCAGTATGTCATTATCAATAATATGTCAAATCATAAATAATAAAATAAATGTAGGCAAGCTCATTCTATGAAGTATTTTTTTCTTATAAATTCACAGTTTAATTTTACTCTTTAATTTAAAATGTTAGGGAAATACTGTTTAGAAACTAGTAGTTGGATAAATACTTTGTTGTGTATAGACCGCTCATAATAGGTAGACTTTAACCATGGTTAATAAGTAATTTAATTTGTTAATAGACTATTAATAATGATAAACATTTGGATATAAATATATTTAACATTGAATATTTTGGATTTACATATGTTAGAATGTTTTACACTGATATATGTTATAGAGATATATTTAATTAAACCTCTATAGAATACATGTAAAGATTGTAATGTAAATCCCCCAAAATATTGTGCAGATAGGGAACCTTTAATTAACAACCAATTTCGATCCGTTGGAGGTTAGTTGTTGGAATGTTTCGCTGTAGCAAATTAGGTTCTAGTAAATTAAGGACCATTTAGTTCCTCTCAAACCCAGATAACTTTCGTTATCTTAGCCTTTGAATCTCATTTTTTAAGCCGGGTAAATTAGAAAATAATTTGGTTTATTACAATGGGTTTGCAAGTCTATATTTTTAAATACATTTCAAGAATGTTTAAATGTCCAAATCATTCTAAAAATTACAATGACAAAGTTTGTGTTGCCAGGTTTGAGTAAATGTCTAACTTACGAAGTAAACTTGTTCCAAATACTATAATTTGAAAGTATCATTATGTTGTAGGTGTATGATTAATGCATATAGCAAAACAAATAACGCCATGCATAAAAGCGATACAAAAAGAAGTCTCTATATAAAACAAATTGTTCATATATTGTTACTAATTGATAAAAGCTAATTGTGACTGTGGATTAATTGATATTATTAACGCAATAATCATATTCAATGTTTTCCAATATTATTGTATCCAATCATATATTTATGGAAGATTTTTACGTTGCTTCTTCTAAACAATTTTACTCTGTCTCTTGAAAAAATACTAAAATTAAATATTCTATAAATCAATGAATTATAGAAAAAAACAATAAATTTAATCATAATAACCTATATATTGGGTTATATGAATTAAGTTAAATGAGTATACTAACAAAAATAAATGAAGACGTTCTATAATGATCACTTCAGCTCTGTAGGTATTTAGTATGTGCAAAGATTAGTGGTAGTTATAGCTTGTCTGTTATAGGTAGAATTTTTATGAAGAAGTTATATAATTGTTTTATATAATAAAGCTGTTTCGGGATTTTAGTTTGATTTTAAAGTTACTTCTTATTCTATAAGATAACCACACAAAAATATAATTACAACTAATATAAGTGCAATTTATATAAACAGACTTAATAATTATTTGATTAATCTATTAAAAATAGTAAAACAAGAATAATATTATAATTGTTGAATATTCATTTTGGAAATTAACTCAACCTTTATAAATAATACGTAATTTGTAAGTATTTTATTAATAGAAATAAGTCAGTCATTTTGATGATAATGGACCTATTACATACAAAACTTCATAAAAGGCCCTAAATCCCTCTCCCTTATACGAACGAAATACTAACACCAAAAACAACAAAATATAATTAATTATAAAAGTATACCATACTTAAATATTATTTAAAAGTACATCAACTTAATTTTATAATTAATTGCCTCCAGACCACTGTCTAATTATACTAGATGTTTATATTACCTTATATTCAGTCAAGTGGCCCATCACGTCGTCAGATGGCGACCGGTTTTGACTAAGTCATTTAGTCATTCTCAAGCCAAAAATACATAAAATCTTCACTCTTGTGAGGTCGACATAAGTCTTCAAAAACACTGAACACACACGCACAGACGACACACAAAAAACACAAGCGGAAATTTAATAAAATTAAAATATGGCAGACACACGGCCGGTACACGGCGCGGGTATAGACACAGACAAGAATCGCAACCTGCATCACCCGTGCCGTGTACCGGCCGTGTGTCTGCCATATTTTAATTTTATTAAATGTCCGCTTGTGTTTTTTGTGTGTATTCCGTGCGTGTGTGTTCAGTGTTTTTTAAAATATGGCAGACACACGGCCGGTACACGGCGCGGGTATAGACACAGACAAGAATCGCAACCTGCATCACCCGTGCCGTGTACCGGCCGTGTGTCTGCCATATTTTAATTTTATTAAATGTCCGCTTGTGTTTTTTGTGTGTATTCCGTGCGTGTGTGTTCAGTGTTTTTTAAAATATGGCAGACACACGGCCGGTACACGGCGCGGGTATAGACACAGACAAGAATCGCAACCTGCATCACCCGTGCCGTGTACCGGCCGTGTGTCTGCCATATTTTAATTTTATTAAATGTCCGCTCGTGTTTTTTGTGTGTCGTCCGTGCGTGTGTGTTCAGTGTTTTTGAAGACTTATGATGACCTCACAAGAGTGAAGATTTTATGTATTTTCGGCTTGAGAATGACTACATGAGTTGGCGACTACTACCGGTCACCATCTGACCACTTGACGGTTGGGCCACTTGACTGAATATAAGGTAATATAAACCTCTATTATAACATCAACTTGAAGTATTTATAGTATTTTGATTGCCTTAGTAATAAGATACAATATTATTTATATAGTTAACAATTTAAACTTTACTTCTATAATCGTACATTAATAATGCGATATGTCTTGTATAATCAGGTAATTCTATCACAATGGAGAAGAACATTTTTATTACTATTTACATACCCATAGACAGATAAAAAACAATTATAAATGCCTAATATATTGACCTACGTCAAAAATATTTTATTTTAAATAACACCAAGTTCAATGTTTCAAAGGTACACACTTTTAATAAGGAAAACTGAGCTCCAATATTCTACCACATGTGTACTTTTAAGCTTATTATTTCACATTTAAGACACATGGCTGTCATAACCTCAACGTGCAAACTTTAAAACACTTTAACTGATTTAACTTCATAAGTAATATATGCCACTTTAAACATATGATGAAAATGGTGACTGTTACATAATAAACATTTAATGCAGTATAGGTACAAAGCCTAATATATATATAAGATCGTTTTAAAAGATATGGAACACATAAATCAACCATGAGCACATAGCAAATATGATTAGTGTGGTAATTGATATTCATCTAATATTTTAAATTGTACATGTTGTATATTTTTTCTTATACCTTAAGTAGTTTAATGATATATTTTAATATAAATAGATTAACTATTTAAAGTTTTTTAAACATTGTTTGTTTAATTAATTATAATAGATTTTCACTGACAAATTTTATTACTCAGTAAAACATGAAGTACTGTATAAAAACAGTATTACCTTCAATCAAAATACTAATTTATGTTTATTTCTTATAATTGAATAACATGGTAAACGTCTACCCCTTTTTTCGCACCTGTTTTTACGCAAAAGAAAAATATAGTTTCCGATAATTTTGTGATGGTTGAGTAAGAGGACAAAGTACAGAAACAATAATGTTTTCTTTACAACTCCTTCTGTTTCAATAGCTGGCAAACCACTGTCAAATGTGTAATAAACACAGCTCTTGGGTACTGTTCAAACATGGAAACGTAAAATATTTATATTGGCACAGTATTCAGCTTTTGGTACACTTTATTCGTTCTATTAATTAAATACTTCACACATTTTGGAAAGCTAATAATAGTATGAGTCATTTAAATGTTATCACACTTAAAATACATAATTTTAAAGAATATTGGTTATTTTTTATTTTCTTTCGCTCCACACGTCTTTACAATAACTGGAAATTATTACCAAACTTTTTATTTACCTAGATACTGTACTAAATATGCTGACTCAGACGTCTGTATTCTTGGGGTATCATCTCTGATTCCACTAAATTGGCTTATGTTGGTTAGTATAATTGGAAACCTTAGCATATACTATCTGTATATTATGTAAACTCTTGTATATTTAGAAAAATGTTCATGGGTTTATTTATGTTTCTTCTATTTCTTATTCCGTAAATAAGGAAATGCAATCCATATTTGGTAAATGGAACTTGAAGGAGGTTCTTCAGCAGCAAGATCAATTATTATAAGTACAGTACAAGTAAACGTCACACAACATAAATTTATTACAATGTAAGCACAAAATGCACTAATATACAACAGTACAAGTACAAAATGCACAAATATTATGGTGAACGATTTCGGTGAACCACGCTCACCTTCCTCAGACCAGAGTGATTCACAAAAGAATTATTTTGTGAATCCCTCTGGTCTAAAGAAGGTGAGCGTGGTTCACCGAAATCGTTCACCATAATATTTGTGCATTTTGTACTTGTATTGTAATATATTTGTGCATTTTGTGCTTACATTGTAATAAATTTGTGTTGTGTGACATTTACTTGTACTGTATATGTACCGACACGTATTACGCTAATTAAAAAGCTATTATAAGTTTGAAAACATCAATATCTGATAATAAAATACAAATTATGACATAAATAACTGATTACATGTTAAGTGATCGCTTATTTGCAGTAAAATATGTTTACTTATTATCATTAAAAAATACCTGAAGCTAAAAGAAAGATAGAGAAGTCTACTACATATTTTAGTGATGTAATGGTAGTTTGTAAAATATTTATTACGTAAACAAAAATATTAGTACTAGGCCTACTACGAATTGATTTACTGAAATGTTATTAAGAAATAAAATACTGTCCGTAATCACTAAAAGTAAATATCAGAGAAGAATTAAATTTCATCACAACTTGTTTAAATGGAGTAGAGCAAAATTAGCAGAGAACGAGGTTTTAAACAATTCAATTTCATTAAAATTAATGACTAACAGGAATTCTTGTATTATAGAAAATATCATAAGAGATTTTGTTTGAGTGAGATGTGTATGAAGAAAAAATCAGTTCTTTAACAGAAATGCTAATAAATTTTAAAATAATTGTCATTAAAGGAAGTACATTTTTAGTAAAAGAGGAGTACAAAAAATGTGTTACACCCTCTACCATCTATACCGGAAGTTCCTTCAACCACCACCAATTGTCTAATCTGAACCTTTATTTACTCCAATCTGCATATTATTCTCAAGACTATGGCTAATTATCTATATATTTAAAGTTGTAGATAGTTAAAAAAGAAACATTTTCAAAATCGTTTGTTATATGGATGATTTTAAAAGGATTAAAATATTTTACATTATTTAAACAAAATTCCCTTGGAAATAAAATTAATATTATTTATTGTGACAACAACAAAAAAATTACAACATTTAATTGCTCTTCAGATCACACTTTAAGTATTCATAGCTTAGGAACACATCACGAATCTTGAAATTACTCATGAGCATCCATTATTTCGTCATTTTGAAGTTCGCTAACATGATCCTGCCTGGTAACAATGACCAACTATTTATTTCCATACAGTCACAATCAATGTATTGGATAACTGGCCGATATAATGATACTTAACTTTATTTGTAAAACATTTACAAAAAAAAAATCAGTAGTTTATTGTATATGTGGCTATATATAGCCACTATATATAGTTGATATATATAGCTACAATTATATATATCAACTAAAGTAACCTATAATATATTTCCGGTTCCCTTGAAGAATAAGCATATTTATAATGTGTTAACTATTTTAACACTCTAATTTCACCGTGTTATGAACATTGTGTTTTTGGATATGATGTTTTGTGTATTTTTCGTATTTGTATTTATATTGTAGTGGTTCTAACGGAATTTATGTTTTGGGTTTAAGTATTGTAGAACTATGGAACTCCATACATACTACCTATTTATGCCAACATGTAGTTTTAAAAATACTAGTCGTATCAATCTTATTCAAGATACAAAATTTAGATTACAAAAGAAATAATATACCATTTATTACTGAATATTTATATTTTATGGTAAATATTTTATTAGAAATACAAACACCATGCTCAATACTATACAATTTAAATTTGTGCTTGCCAAGACCCTACAGTCCAGTAGACTATCCTAAATGTACTTACTACAGTGTATTTGTACTGTGGTTTACTTTGCGACAATTATGAATTTACATAAACTATGATAGAGAAGATACAGTTTTTCTTTCCAACTAGGAACATCTGCTCACACTTTGTACCAAATGCAATATTCTGGTGAACTGCCACCGAACTCGGTTGTATTGCCCCCTGGGGTTTAGCGCCACAGAATATTGAAGAGATTCTAAGCTCCAATAACTATCACGTTTTCCTCACTACTCAATGTTGCTAAAATTTGATTGATGGTTTTGGAATATTGTCCAAAATTATTGTCAGTAAAAAATATTAATACATTACTAATAACTGAAATATTATTAATAGCACATTAATACATTGCTCTATAATGGGAAAAAAAGTTTAGAGAAAATAGGAACACCTATAGGTTTTCTATTTCATAGGTGTATAAGTTATCTATCTTAGTACTGAAATCCATGATAGACAAATCTTTAAACTACAAAACCTAACACATGTATAGAACTATGGTAAATGTTAATCTAAACTTTAGTCATACTGTAGACTTTCTATTAGACGTGAAATGGAATGGGTCAGTGTTAGGACAATAAGATGTGTTAGAATATATGTGTTAGGACAAACGGTTGTAACAATGTTTTATTTCTTAAGACCAATGTAATTTTGTAGGTGGGTGATTACCACTGTACGTGTATGGTGTGGTGGATGGGTGACTACCACTGGACCTGTTGTGTTAGTCGGCTGGCCACACAATACCGAGCCGAAACCGAACCGTACAACCATCGTGTAACATTTCGACATGTTACGTTAGTGTGTAATGGTCCGAGTGCAGTCGTGAGTGTCGTGGCGAGCATCAAAGGCCCTCAGTTCGGGGTTGGTTGTGTGTGCCATTTTCGTAACTTCGTACTGTAACACAAAAACCTCAGCGCATCGAGCTAGATCTAGAACTTATGGATAACTGAATGTGTTGGTTTTTAGTCCAGTTTTTATTAGTTGTAATAAGTTTAGTGTATTTTTAATTGGCTTAAATTAATGTAATAAGTTCAACGATGGAGTGGAGTGAAAAAGACAAATAGTATTTATCAAGGCTTACAGAAGCCGCTCTCTTGTGGGATTTAGATCTATTTTGGTGACATGCGGGTAACATTATTGTATATACCACTTAGACGCTGAAACTTCAGAGTCAGCGTAATACTGTGCCACCATTTATCCTTGCAGAAAATATTCTTTCCACCAACCTCTCTTTTCTTTACTTTTCTGAATTGCTGATAAATGAAGATAAAAACATACAACCTCTGCTATTGTCTGTGAACTAGCCATGTAGACATTATAAAACTGTAAAACATCTATAAACTACAACAATACAGCACTTTAAATTTAATTAAAGCACGTGACCTGTAAAGTACGTGGTTTTGTGGTTTGGCCAAAATTGATGCTTGGTTCATCACTCGGCTCGGGGTAATAAAGCTGTATCCAAATTGCCCCATAACTCCGAACAGAGCAGATGAGCTGTCAATCAGTGTTCGGCACGGTATTATTTGGCCTGCATAAGAGTCAGGAAGGAACGTAGTCTTTCAAACATGAGAGCAAAAGAGCCGATTAAAGCATGATTTTTCCATTCACCTAGTAGGATTAGGACGTTTTGACTACATTTACCAATACCATTGTTTTTACGGAATCAATCATTATTTACTCAAATAAATGTTTTTGAATCGCTAAATCAATTTAATATTTTGGCCTACTGTAATTGTATGAACAGGTGGGTGGGTGATTATCACTGTACAAGTATGGGTAGATGTGTGGGTAGTATTTTTATCAAGAATCTAATCTATAAATCTCACAGACCGTTTGGCAAAAAATACCACTTTCATTTCATGTATATGTTACTTAATGAGGCAGAACCTAATTTATATTTTTCTGAAGTTCCCCATGATATTTGACAGTAACCCTTTGACGCGTATATTTCTATTGCCCGTCAGAACCCTGCTACGTAAGTTTTTTATCTACTCAGCAAGTGAAATAGAGACTTTACTATAAACACTTTTATTTCGGTTATTTTTAGGTCAATTTATATAAAGCTTTAGCTAAAATGTAATAAAACTGTTTAACTTTAATATGTTAAATATAAATGTTTTAAGGGACAATTATAAATATTTTTAGTGGACTGTCTATCCATCTGTCAATATCACCTTGACGAGACATCATCGATATAAAAACACTAAAAAAACTTTAACTGAAATACACACCATAGTAAACTATTCACAAATAAAATAACCATAATAGAAAGAAAAGGATAACTAAACGTAACAGACAATATAAACAGTATACCGATTGCCGAACGTAATATTCCAGCCTGAAAACAATATTAACAGATAACTGAAACACAATATACAACACAACGAAAAAAAAATCTCAATAAGATTATATTGCAGTACAATACCAAATTGGTCTCCAATTAATTGGAATCAACTCCAAATAGTTAGTCAAACTGCCGATAGAAACCAGCATCTGACGGAACATCGCGCGGCGTCCATATAACTTCGTCCCGTCATATGCAGTAAAACTACGCGCCATCATATGGACGTCAGCCCGAGCCTAAGGGTTAAGAGTAAATTACGAAATGACTAATTAGTATCAATCAAAATTTGTAAAATAAAATATTATTGAATTAAATAGTAAAATACAAACTTAAATGTATGTACGTACTCGTATAATACAAAACCATTCAGGTAAATAATAAATGAAACGTCTACGAAAACCTCATAAATTACTTTACAAAGTGTTCATAGAGGTCTCACTGAGTCAGTTCTTGACTGGGAATCTAGGGCATAACCTAACTAGTAGCACCTGGTGCTGATGTAACTTTGAATACTATTGTTTCTTACGTATGCACAAACGTTCTCCATATAGTTAAGTATTTATTAAACGTTTTACCATTACACATTGTTTCAGATCCAATTGTGTCAGTTATAAATGATTTCATGGTTTAAGTTTTAGTATGATATGAGTGTCAACACTTATTTGAAATACATACCAGCTGTCAACAAGTATTTAAAATACATACACGCAGGCAAATTAAATTGGGCTTGCAAACAAATTGTCAATAATTACATGTATCTTCTACGAATTAATCTAGTTGGCAATGAAAATAGATCACTTAGAGAGAGTATGCGTAAAAAGTTGGCATTTTCATCTGATGGCTTAATTTTGGGAATTAAAAAATATCTGTTAACGCAAATAAATTTATTCTGGGTCTTATTAAGGTAGTCTAGCTAAACATTTTCGAAAAATCAATTTAGTATTTTATGCAAATATTTATTTTTATTATATTTTAAATACGTAAAGAGTATTTTTTTTAAATTTGCTTCTATAACTGTCGTATTTAGAGTCTACTGAAAGTGTTATTTTAACCAACCATGAGGTTAGTTCATCTTGAAAACGGGTTTGCTTTACAATACCAATTTTTAAAATTAAATATACAACTTGAATATAACCAACCTAACATAGTTTATGTAATGAAACAAATTTAATTGTTTAACTTATTCTCTTGATATTTGTGAAAAGAGTAAATATATGCTGGATATAAAATTACATCTACTTGTTTGAACGAATTTACACTATAATTTGCCATAGTTAAATTATAACTATACTTATTTGTTTGGACACTGAACTCATCCCAAATGTATAACTCAATTAACGAGAGTGAGTCTAATTTATTCTAATACTGCCCGCACACGCGTACTCGGCCCTGTCTGACGTCCTTAACAATTGCCTTCGGTTTACTCCTTACTCGACTCTTGTCTCTCACGACACAATCACCATGTGTGGATTACCACTCCTGTCTATCTGGCGTCTGCCCGTCTAGAATAGTCAGAAAGTGTACATAACTAGCTCATTCTGTTGTCGCTAGATACAACGAATCTCCACGAAGTACGCCAACAATACTTACGTAAACACTAGTGTAATATAGAATTTTATTCCTAAGAACGAGTCATTTATTATATATAAGTAGATCAACTATAGTAAACAAGTTTACCAAATGTTGTTTAAAAACTTTGTTTTAGAATAATTCAAAATGTTTTATAACATTATTTCAAATAATGCTTTGCAATAAATTCCATCAAGCTAGCAACATTTTATAAAGTTCCTTTGTAAAATAAATAAAATACGAATTAAATCATTCTGTATGAACCAATAATGCTCAGTTATGTTTAAAATATAGAGTGGCAAAAACTATTATACTTAAATTTCAGTTTAAATCAATCTATACTGTCAATGTTAATAATTCATAATACGTTATTTTGTAAAATAAAATAAATTATAATTTCATAGTGGACATTATTTTTTCTTATCATCATCTGAAATAAACATACACAATTACTGTAGTTATAATAATTTGTTGTCTATTCGCAATTATTTTAAATTCACATATTTCTCAAATTTTCTCAGCTTTCAATAGAACATTTTTTACCTAAATAGGCCACTTATTAAGTTGGCCTGCTTTATTTAAATCAAATGTACGAGTCAGGAGATAAATCAAAGATGCAACGTAGTTCATTATACTCTGTCTACGTAAAAAATCAATGAAACTTTGCCCCATTACATGTACTGACCCTCTCGCCCGCCCCATTCACATACAGTTCTACTGACAAACCCACCCGCCCATACACACACATTGGTATTGACCCACCCGCCCGCCCATACACTTACAGTGGTACTGACCCACCCGCCCGCCCTATACAAGTACAGTGCTACTGACCCACCCGCCCGCCCATACACATACAGTGGTACTGACCCACCCACCCACCCATACACGTACAGTGGTACTGACCCACCCGCCCGCCCATACACATGCGGTGGTACAGGCCCGCCCACCCGCCTCTACACGTGCGGTGATACTGACCCACCCGCCCGCCCATACACGTACAGTGGTACTGAACCACCTAACCACCCTCCTATACACATACAGAAGTACTGACCCACCCGTCCGCCCATACAGTAAATAACTTCAATTTCCTTTCAAACATTTTATGAGATTATTTAAAATATACTTATTTAAGATAATATAGGCACATTTCAAAGCACACGCCAGCATAGTTTTGGTTTTTCAGCTGAAATCACAGCGCAAACTAAGTTACCCGCTTTTTACTGCCGCTTATTAGTAGACTAAGTAAGAAAAAAAGAACAGGACAAGTGCTCTATGCCATCACGCATCAAGAGAGAAAGGAGTTTGTGAGTTTAAAGGCAGAAGCAGGAGGGGTAGGTAAGAAAGTATATATAAGGTATATATAAGGTATATAAGGAAATGATATACCTAACCTCATTACACTTATTAGGCGTTTCACAGGAATGTAACTTATATTATTAGGATACTCACATAACTTATATTATAAGCACGTAACTAAATTATTAGGTACTACAAACTGTCAAAATCTAAAGTATTATGATAAAATGTATGTTTATAATCCTGCTGGAAACTTACATTTTTAGTAATTATAGAAACACGTCTTTTAAACTGCATTAGCAAAAACACATTTATTATAACTTAACAATCCTATTAAGTATTAATAATGTTTAGTAAATTCATCCATTTTAAGTTTATTTTCAGAAATTTACTAATTTCTGAAAATATTTTCAAGATTTAAATATTATGAGAAAAGCCCTTTTCTCTTGAGTCCATCCAACAGCTGAAACGTAAGAGGTTTTGTCTCAAGGTATTTGTGATATGAAATTGCTTCTAAAGATTAATGGTAACCATCTTTGTCTAATAAAATATCAATTTAACCCTCAATAAGTAAGAAACAAGGGCTCCTAAGTTTAACAATCACCTACTGGAGAAAAAAAATTTAACTAAAATATTACATCCAGTGATAGGAAGACAGGGTATTATTTTTGAAAAATCTTTGGTCATGGCAAATTATGTACAGATATCACTAATAATAGTAATAAAATAAAAAGTCCTATACATGAGATAATTATACATGAAAATTAGTTCCATGTATAAGTAAAGCTTCATAAAAATAAAGTTAACCATACAATATATATATATATATATATATATATATATATATATATATATATAACTGTGTTTTAAGGTATTTTTACAAAGCTACTTGTACATTATACACACTGCAGAATCTTTTTATTTAGTTATTTTCTATTATTATTTTTATTACTACTTTAGTATTTATAAATGTTTTAGTAGTATTTAGTTGTTTAACACGCTACAAATTCGTTAGTTTATTTAAAATTTATTAATTTCCTTTAAACTAATATAAAATGTAGTGAGAATCTTTATATACCATGTACCTACTGTTAAGAAAACCACAACAAAACCAACCATACATAGGAAGACAAATGGCTGTCAACTTGTGGACTGGTTAATGTTGTGGAAGAGGTAAGGGTTGAGGAATTTTATCAATTTAAATTGTTATAGAAGATCCTATAGATACTGTAAAAGAACATTTTATTTAAACAAAATAGTCTTTGAGGATACAAACTAAATTGTAAATAAAATATTAGTTTTATTACTATAGAATAAGTATTCTATAGTAATTAATATAGTAATATTCTATGGTACAATACTATTACCTCAGATTGTATTCTACATTAGGAATAATTCTTAGCTCAGGTTTAAAATAATGTCTGCATTGTTCAGTGTACCTAGCTTAGTTATCAAAGTTCCTAATAGTTCAAGTGGGATTTCACTAAATAATACTCTCAGAATTCTTTTAAGAATACTCTTAAGATGGGATAGTATAAATTCCGGAGCCAGATAGTAAATATTTATTCCATAATAGAAAACTCTCAATTAAACTAGAACAAATCAATCTTCTAGTGCTAATAGGAAAACATTGACTAATGTTTTGGCATTTAAATAATGTAACTCTAAGAATGATTACTAACCATTTAGCGTGTGTATTAAACTTCATATATGCATTTAAATTAACTCCCAAGTATTTGATAAAATTAACAGAAACTAAAGTATTATAATTGCATTGACTTTGCTCTCTCAACATGTATAACTGTGATATATTAATCCGATATTTTTATTCAAAATCTCATTCGTCTTAATCCTTTTAAAAGTTATTGTCTTTGTTTGGCTACCATTTAATTTAACTGAAATACTAAACAAATATTTAGTTAGTAAATTAAGGTCATTTTGCATGAGACTAATCCCTGTGTTAATTTTTTTATGTACTAAAAACAATATTTTATCATCTGCATATTACAATATTTTACTATTAAGTTTTTAAGAAGCTATATCATTAATGTAAATGTTAAATAATGTAGGGAACAAAGTACTTCCTTGTATCCAACCAGTACTTTTATTGGTACAGTCACTCAACAACAGGTCCAATAGAAGTGCAAATCTTTCTTTCTTAAGGTAAGTAATTACTAAAAAAACTCTTCAGTCTGCCACATAATCCAATATCAGATAGTTTTCTCATCATGATATCATAATTTTGTTCATGATATCAAATGCATTTGTAATATCTGTTGTTACTGCTATGACAAACTTGTTCTCATTTAAAACTCTGTTTATTTGCTCTGTAAATTTTCTAGTAAATGGATTTTTGATTTATTTGTCATGAAACCAAATTGCTCTTTGCTAATTATGTCAAAATTATTTAGGTTTTAATTTAACTGGGAGTTAACATAATGCTCTAGTATCTTTGTTATGACAGATATTGATCCAATTGGTCTATAGCAATTTAGGTCTCGTTTTGTGCCCTGCTTGAAGATACGCCTCAAATGAGTAGTTTTATCAATTATTGTTTTAATTAAATGACTTGATATTAATTTTAAATGATGGATATTGTTTTTAATATCTTTGGTCTTATGTTATCAGGATCTGCTGAGGAATGTAAAATGAGCTAAATTAAGTAGTTCTTCATTAATATTAATTAAGTTCATGCTCAATAGATTTCCTATATTGTTGTTAGCTACCTTCATTCATTTCATCGTGTATATCAACAGCTGACCAACCATTTCATTATTTATCCGTTTTACTATTTTCTCAAAATCAGAATTAAAATCATTTGTCAGATTATTTATATCTTTATTCGAATCAATTTTAATCTTTCGTTTCATTGATTCTATAATGGATGGCCTCATTTGTTTTGTTAATGACTTGGTCGACCATATCCCAATTTTTTTCCGTATATTTGTCAAATTCTCTGAAGTAGATTTGAAGTGATAACAATTCTTGGCTGCTCTTATTCTACTAGTAACTATATTTCTGGCCCTTTTAAAGTTATTTCTTAATTCTGCATCATATTTGTCTCTCTTAGCTAGTTTCCATAAATATTTTGTTTCCGCTTATTTCATTACTAATCCATGAGCATATTCATTATAGTTATTTAATTTAACTTTAGAACAGTCATAGAAGTAAATTTGTCAACTCTTTCCTTATATATTTCATTTGGATCTTAAATATCTAGAATAGGCCACCAGTTTTCTTACCTTTTTCCAAAATAAAATTTCCTTGAATCTAATATTTCTTTTATTACTATAGAATTATAAATACGGTGTGAGATAGTCATTAAAAAATTGGTAAATCTAGGTGCTTCTCGCTAAGCAACGACACCTTAGGCCTACATTTTCTAGATTTTCTAGATTAGCATCACGCATAGCTCTAGTAGTACACTGCACAATGATTGGACAGGCTTCTTGGTAGATGGAAGTTGGTGCGTTGTAATTTCCTCTTATTTTATTTGGATGTCCAACAGCGCCAATATATTACACACCTTCTTACTCACGTCTTGTTTATCATTGTACGGGCTGTTGATAATAACAACGTTTTACTTCTTCCATACTGCTTCTCCATCTCCAATTCAATCTTAGGTTCTGTTATAACATTTTGAAGGCTTTGAGGGCTTATTTTCAAATCTTTCATATTATCTAACCTTTAAATATTCGTGTTGTATACAACTGGAAGTGCAGGAGTCAAACGTGGATAATAAAACAATATATCTGCATCAACGTGTAACTAAATGAAACAAAACATTTTCTTTTTCTGATTTCAGATCTATCGAGATAATTAATATTGTAAAGCTGTTTGCAATTATATTATCTGTAATTCGATTATTCGTATATATGTTTAAAATATTCACACAATAATAGATCTACTAAGCTATACCAAAATGTAGGAACCCTCAAAAAGCAGTGTACTCTGATCCACACAAATATTATCCTCGTCAGAACTATAAAACTACAAATACAATAATTTAGTATTCTGTTACAGGTTTAAATATTGGTCAGTTTTATGTCTTTTACCACCTATCTCAAAAAGATCTTTCCGTTTGAAAAAAGTTAATTGCATATGAAGATCATTTGCATTGCATCATTTCATTTCCTGAAACAGGCCAAAAACAACACGATTGTTCTTCAATTCTATGAACTTGTCAATAACTTAAAAGTTTTTGAAATTTTTCTAATCAAAACTCTTTTGAAATAACTGTGTTTACTTGTTATAATGGAATACTTCAATAAGAAATTTAACGTTAAAGTTAAAAAAATAATCTCAACTGGAAGTCCTTCTCCGAAAAGTAATTCCTTTAATAGCTTAGGATTTACATTTAAGAGCATTCAAATGATGTTTGCAGTGTTTTCGTTTGTATTTCATAAATTAGTGTTCTTTAGTTATTTTTTTAACACTTGATCGTGAGAGTTTGGATGTCTTGTAAAGTTCAAACAAAATAACTACAAAACTTTATATAATTACGTTTCCATTCGAATGTAACTTTGTTTCTACAAACATTAAAATTTGTAGTAATCTCTATACATACTAAGGGTTTAAAACACTTTTGGTGTTTTAAAGCTATTCTAAAAATATAATTAATACAAAGATAAGACATACGACTATAGGGAAATTAGAGTACTTTTAAACCTGAGTTCAATGAAAATAGTTTTTTATCGATTACATCGTTTTATAAATCTCAATATTTTAACAAGAATGAACACTAATATAAACGTCATAGACAAAATAAAATACTTTTGAAACATTCTATACTTTATTTGTTATGTAATCTATCAATAAAGATTTGTGGCATTTGAACTCTTACAGGTTTTAGAAACATATTATTGGTATTCTTAAAATGTGTTCATTTTTGTTTTTCCTATAAATGCTATGCCTAATATTTCCATTAAGATAGTTATTACTCCTTTAGTGTTTTTTGTTTTTCCTGAACTTGACTAACAACCTATTTTCAGGAAAAACGTATTTAATAAGTACGTTAAAAGAACCCCATTAATTGTTTTGTTTTTTAACAATGAATTAAATAATGACTATTATTTCCAAGTATCGTAAGGAGTCTGAGGATGAAGAATATTTAAAATAATTTATTTTAAGGCTGTTAAAAGATTTTCTTACGGCGTCAAGATGCAATGGTGTGGACTGTAGATAAACAATAAGCTTTTTGTTGGGAGTTTTCAATAGAGTATTACTCTTGTCGATTGTTCTTCCTTTTCACTGAAAGAAAATGGAGTACATTTTTTATTTTACTTATAATGTATAGTTTTTGTTTGGAAGTAAATATAAATTTCAAAATACCAGGAATGGTATTTATACTATATGCCTATGTACCAAGATATTGGACATAAATATTTTGCTAGATAGATACATCACATACTTTTAGCTTGAAGAGAATTCAACATAATGCACTTTAAGCCGTTATTAAATTAAAAAAAAATTCTAAATTCAAAAATCTTTATTTATTGAAAAAGGTTTACATAATTTTGTATACATGATTTTGTTGTATACATACATAATTTTCTTAATTGACCATACAAAATAAAACAAAGAAACCACTAACAATCTATCTTCAGCCTCATAGGTAGAGTTATATTAACATTAAACATTATTAACATTAAATGTGCAAATTACATTAAAACTAATAACATACCGAAAATAATAATTTCCATTTTAGCTATCATATGCATTTATCTTGATAGAAATGTACCTTTTATATTACATTACACTACATGTATAATGTAACTAACTTTGATTGGTCGCATATACAAAGTTCTTTTGAAGACATAAAGATTTCTTTAAAACACCCTTGTTACGTATTACACTATTAAAAGATTACTACGTTTTGTATATTATTTTTAAATATTTGCAGCATTAATTTCTAAATAATTATTTATAAATATTGCTAAGTATGTTATGAAACGTATTCATCCAAGTGTTCTTTTTTGAACGTTTGATATTTAGGATGATTCATACTTAGGTTGGATACATATTCAACCAAATGGCCTAATAAAATGTCACACGTTAAAAAAAAAAAAAAAAAAACACATTCTATCTTAATATTTTTTTTTATTATTATTTAATGTCACTCGCCAGTTCATATAGGCCCACGGACCTGTGCGTGAACTTTATTTAACGAGTGACGTACTTACTATCCGTTGGCTCAGTGGAGATTCAACCCTTGGACCTTCCCCTCCGCAGTCAAAAACCTTAGCCACTGAGCCACCACGTTGACAACTTTTATTTCAGTTTTAGTATATAGTAATTGAACATGTTTCTCTATACATTTAAAATCTGTATCAAAGCTAAAAGTAATAAAAATATCATGAATAGATAATTTTCGATAACAAGTTCAGTACCTCAGTAAAACATTTTAGATATATTATTAGACTAATTATATGAGTATGTTCAAAAAGCTATAGAACTGTGATATAACTGAAATGAACTTTGATCCCCTGTGGTTTAAATACTCATATGAGTAATTTTCTATCAAATGCAGCTACTTACTTATATAAGTAACCAATTAAATATCATGTTATTACATGCAAAAAAAATCACCATGGGTTCCTTAAGAGAAAATTAAGTTAATAGGTTTATACAGTTAATATATTATTGTATCTTACGTACCCCCCGGATAACACATAATTAAATAACTTCATAATAAACTGCAGCATATTTATTTGTATCTATACATATAAGAGGCCAATACCACTAACTCACTCACTCATTGCTGAAACTAAAAAAGTACTATGCCTACTAGGCTGAAATTGTGTAGATTCAAAGGTCTTATGTTGTAGATATGCACTAAGAAGGGATTTTGAAAAATTCTTAGTAAATTGAAGATGGCACCCCTCTTAGTGCCAATAGTTTTAAATAACAAAAACAGCATTTCTATAATTGGACTGTAGAGGTTAAATGAAATTACAAGAATTAAAGAACACATTCGTTGCACCAAGAAATTAGATACAGAGATATCAGGTGTGGCAAAGCACTGCACTGAAAATAAACATTTGATTTTATTTGACGAAACCACCGTTCTGGCCCCCATACAAGATAATTTTAAAAGAAAAATCAGAGAGGCAATAGAAATTAAAAAACATCCTAATAATATAAATCTTGATGATGGAATTAAAATTCATGATTCTTGGCTGTCCATAATAAACAAATTACCTAAATGTAAGAATAGTTTTAAATCAGTTGGAAAGACAACATAAGGCATAACTTCAAGTCACCCGGACACAGACAATGACCTTTGCTTACCTAAGCCTGCCCCCCGGACATTCCAGACCCACCTGGGCCTTTCTAGAAACATCGAGGACAGGAATGCTCGTGGTTACAATTTGAGACCCCGACAACATAAATAGAGTTAGCAGCAGAGTCTGATTTCATATACTCTATGGATCGAGTAGCAGAGTGTGTCGCCCTGAAGATGAGTGCTGCAATGTGCTCGAAACGTCGGCAATTTGTACTTAGTGTACATAATAACCAGACATGGTCCAACCCGGATTACGATTGTGTAAATAGCTTCAATTGTCGTTCTTTAGGGCCTCTAAAAGACTTCGAGATTTTGTAAACGACCATCAAAGTTTGTAAACTACAAGAAATATATATTCTAAACTAAAAGAATAAAATCAATTTACCACTCATAAATATTTCTCCAAAACTATCCGTCCAATTGGCTTGACATTTTGTACATAGGTTTATCTTGGCCCCTAGAGGCTCAATAAGAAAGGATTTTCCTCACCGACATCAGGATTCCAAAAAATCTGTCCCACTGGCTTCCACAATTCCCACGGTATTCTTTAGAAGCTATATCATTTGATTGATTAGTTTTATTAACAGCTGTTAAATAACAATAAATTGAGTAAAATTATGGTAAGTTATTTTTTTTAAATAGAAAATAGTTGAGTACAGTAGTACATTATTCATAACAGCTGTACTGAATCGTATATTAGATAAAATAATTGGAATAATATTGGAAACATACAGCGTAAAATGAAAACTTGCTGCACATTTCTATTAGGTATAATCAAACTCAATATTATGGTCGGCGATGCGCGTGGGTACAGCTAGTAAACTTATATATCAAGCTTCCTTTATAACAGTGGATGTAATTCCTTCCTACGCACTATTTTAAGAACATTGATGCATATTGAACTCATTTCATGTAAGTTAATAAAAGGGTACACGCACATTATTCTAAGTTTTGTACTTTACAAAGCTAAAATAACTAAAACCTATTATGCTTATAAAATATGAAATGGGAAATATTATACTGAAAAACATAGTAAAGAACGTATTATCGTATTCATTTATGAAGTTTATTAAAAATATGTGATTGATGTAATCTTTATAAACATTAGTTACTATCAGAAACTTTTATAGCGATGGGTTAGATGCAATGCAACAGTAAAGTTTTAGATATGATAACTTTAATTAATAACAACAAGTACAAAAATAAGCAAGCCAATAGTACTGTAAGTAACACAAAATGATTCTGTAAAAATATAAATAACTACGTACACTAAACAAGATGTATATTGTTCTTTAAAATATTAATTGTTATTATTTTAACACTGTTAGAAGGCAATATTTAACTTAAAAACTATGGATATAAATTGGTTCGAAAAGTATAGATAATCTTTTATTTATTATTCAATTAATATTATATATTTATGCAATTCTAAATCACTTTATGATTAAGAATACAAATGTTTCTGTGTATTACAACTTGCAAAATGAAAAGTATCACGTTTGGTGTTATTAATTAAATCATCATTATGGACTATATTACAAGTGTCGTTAGTTTGGATTCAAAGCTTTTTAGGTTGTGTTTTGGAATTAAATATTCAACAAAAATACCAAAATGCGTTGAAAAACGAAACCAAAAAAACAATCAAAAACCCTGTACTTACGAATTTAACCTCAGAAAAATTTAGTAAAAGTGTTATTTGATAATAGAGATAAGATATGGATTAGTAATATCTACATCAACTACTGAAGTACACTTAACCGAACTGAATGGTTTCATTAGGGAAGTTTTAGTTCGAGTTGAAATTACTACTAAGAATCAACTTTGATTGCAGTTTGTAACTTAATTTTATTATTAATGGCTGTAATAGTAGAACTTATTTGTAGTGTAATGTACAATTTGACAAAATACCCTCTTTCATTAAAATTACTTATCTTAATTACTTATTTGTTATGAAACTAATACATTTTTAACAGTAACTTCTAATTTTCTAATAATTCGTTTTTTCGTATAAGAAATTTCTTTACGCACTGGGTGTGGGAATCAGCCCTAAGAATTATCTTACTTAATTAAGGGATATCCGAATAAAATCCCTACGGGCCGTGGTGATCCAACCCGAAACTATTTCGAATGACTCGCCTGTCCACGTGTCTTGCGCTCTTAAGAGTTCACTTTTGTACTTTATATTGGACACCTAGGGATCAGTCAGACATACTTCCTCACTTTTGGCACGGACTACAATAATTGTCGACGTAGGCAGTAACAGTTCTTCGTGCTTTTTCGCTCTGCAGTATTCCCTCCACTATGCCTTAACAGGATCTACCATGAATACAAGTGCTCTTATCTCCACATTGGAGCACTCAAACACGAAGAACGAGTAATGAACATCATCCTCGTTCTACGTTCAGTGCTTACACTGAGGTGACCTGAACATCCCCATTCGTTGCAGATACTTCCTGAAGTATCCCTGACCCATAAGTAGCTGACATAGGTAGAAATAAACCTCGCCATGGCTTCGGCCAATCTAGGTATCGAGGTTTCCGATGAGGCGATGAGTCCACCGACCATTAGTACTCTAATCCCACCTGTTTTCCCAAGCTCACAGTGTCTCCGCCCTTGCTTCCACCACTACTTCTTTTTTGCCTAGCTCGAGTGCCTGGCAAAAGATGACCGTTTCCCTCCACGAATAACACCCCAAAACATGTGTTTCTATTTAAATGATTCGTTTCTTATTAACGATCGCATCGCTACACTTGGAGTGTCATTTGATAGGGGAATAACTGCACTAGTGGACCATAACCTTATTTTTTTTTTAATTATATGATTTTTTTAGTAATTGGCCAGTGAAGTAAGCCAAACTTTAAATATCATTATCGATTATTTTAAATAAAAAAATTCAAAAAAGGAACTTATAGTCCACTAGATTGGACCTTTAGTAAATAAATAGCACTCATTATACCTCATTTTAATAATAAGCATGAACCGTACAGTTGAAATAGAAAAGCATGTTTTAGCCCACTAATGGCTTATTCGTGCGAACCAAGTGGCCATGATACTACTTTGCTACTACTATTTGCTTCAACTTACTATCTTCGTAACTTATTTAGACTCCTCTATGTTTAAAGACCACCCTAAAAACATACTGATTACATCACTGAATCTCTTTATAACCAAACCAAAACCACCATCCACTGCTTATAGCCACTGGTCATGACTTATTTCTCGTTTTGCTGGCTAAACTTTCTGTCAATTATGATCACATATTGCATTCCATTTCATTTTACAATGTTTACTCTTAGTTAATTTATTAAATATAAAATAATGAAACTAGTTGAGTTGTAAAGGAACATTTAAGAATACATAGATTTACCTTCTTCTTAGTTAACCTAAATTCCAACCGAATTTGATACAGTATAACGTTTGTAGTTTGTACTGAATTTGTTTTAAAAAGGAATTAACATAAAAATGATAACCCACATTCAGCTCAGCGTTTAAAATATGACCTGAATCGTTGTGAGAAATGAATTAAGTCTGATATACAAATCATTTTACATATCAAAATGGGGTACACTTTTATAGTATATTATAGAACTGAACGAAATTGGAAGTGAAAATAATATTTATTAAAAAATACAAATAAATTAAACTTAAAAATAAAAGTACCAATGTCTATATTGTCTGCCTGTTCCAACGTTGGTCTGTCTATGTAAAGGTGGCCTTGCGTGTGCGTGTGTTTTAGGCGTAGTTCGAATAATACTGACACAGTTATTTTTAAGATGTGCATATTTCCCCCGGTTCTTTGGTACGATTAAATTAGGCTATATAGGTCTCACAAGTAGGGATAGGATATTGGTATTATCGATATTTTGTTTTCGAAATCCGATATTTTGACATCGAAATTCCTTATTTGTTAATATCGAAGTATCGATATTTGAGTTCGATAATAACAGTCTTTGCAATATTTTAAATTTAATGAGTTTTACTTGATATTTTCTAAAATATTTTGCTACTGGAATGACTGTAGACCGAGTTAATGACAAGGGTTAGCTCACGCATTTGAAGTTTGCCACCCTTTCCCCGTCTCCTTCATTTCTCCTTCTATCCGGCCACAACTGTCTGCGCCATTGCCTACTGTTAATTGTCAAACAAAACACCAAGCAGTTTTGTCAACCTAGACCCTAGATCATCATTTATATAATAACAGGCTTCTTAAAACAGAGAAGTTCCATTAATTTTTGTTAAAAAAATATAAAAGAAATATATTAACAATCATTGAAAATAGAAGTATTGTTCACATACTTAGGATATAATTAGGAACAAAAGCAATTTATAATATTATACTGCTTACATAAACAATTTATTTATTAAGTTTTTTATCAACAAATAACTTATAAATAAGCAATCAGAAAATTTTGAATATAAATGCATTGTCACGCCACCCATCCATAGGGATAGAGTGTTTGATTTAATTGTGTAAGACAGAACAAATATCGATAGTGTCGGTTATCGATATTTTGATCTCGATATGATAATGGTACCCATATTATGACTACGATATTTTATCGATACCAATATAGATATTTTCTTTCGATATGCTATCCTTACTCACAAGGTGGATGATGATTGTCGGTAACTATCTCAGAATGGTACCCATATTATGACTACGATATTTTATCGATACCAATATAGATATTTTCTTTCGATATGCTATCCTTACTCACAAGGTGGATGATGATTGTCGGTAACTATCTCAGAATGGTACCCATATTATGACTACGATATTTTATCGATACCAATATAGATATTTTCTTTCGATATGCTATCCTTACTCACAAGGTGGATGATGATTGTCGGTAACTATCTCAGAATATGAACATATTCAAATAAAATGAGGGTCTTTTCAATTAGTTAAATATTTATTTCGGTTTGAGATTTTCAATTACTTTGTATTTTTGATTACAGAAAATATGAAAGTAATATTTTATTCATATTTTAGTGTTTTGAGAATATTTTGTGTTTCATAACAAAAATTATAAAACTGTCTTGTGAGGAACAACAAATATCTTGTTAGTGAAAGTGTATATACAGTATGTGAGTTTGCAGTTACGTACAGAATTATTTTTTCTATGTTTAGTATTTAGTATGTTTTTTATATGTGTTATAATGTAATTTACATAGAATACAATCAATAATTAAGGTAATATCGTTTTTTTCATATTTCAGGAACATCATTATACTTATTCTTATACGGTTTATATTACGTGAAGCGTTATCAACACAACTACTACCTTATTTCTTGGACAATTTAAACAGTTCAGTTGTGAACAAATCTCAATATTTGAGTCTTTTTTCTCTGTTAAACAAATTATTTCCACTAATTAGATAAAAAATGATAACTGCAATTGCCTTGGTTAATTTGTTGAATACTAAGCAATTAAATAATAAATTAATTAAAAATGTATTCTATTTAGTCGAAAGAGAACAAAATTATAACATAAAAATCACATACACTCTATAAATCAAAATATTTAAATTAATAGGTGATAAACAATGACACTGATACAAAAAAGAACTGGTTCAAGTGATCCGTAACGTTGGACTAATTGGGCCAGGTAGTTCACTTCCTGTCTCCGAAATTCAGGGCTGCAGCAGCCACCGCACCAAATATTTCCAACACGATGGAAAGCCAAGCGCCCAGAAATAATATCTCGGCATATGCTCGACTCGAGCTGCGAGCTTGGTCGCCGCCATACACAATCACTTCAAGTGGCGAGCCGCTCCACCCCTGACGGTCTCATCGCGCCGGAAGCGATTGTTTATGGGCCCACCGCACCAAGTGTGGAGCGCCCGGCACGTAATCCGTGCTGTCGATTCGAAAGTCTATCCGCCTCGATTGCATGACTTAGTGTTGGTTTTATCAGCCTCTTGAGGTGTTTCCTTGCCGTCTCTAACATACAGAGGGGTCTGTGTGCAGACGGAGTTCTGGATCTCCTTTACATTTGTTAATGAGAACAAGAAGTTGGACTTTCCATTGATCAGGCAAAATTCACTCTGACATACACTTGTTGTTCATGTTAAGGGGTAGAGGCCTACGTTAGTGAACAGGCAAAGCTTTGTATAAATATAACGTAATAAAACTAAATATTTCTGACAATTTATATTATTATTATAGAAAGAAATTTGCATGTCATTTACTGTTTATATATGGGTTAAAATTATTGTTTATGAAAAACAAAGTCAACAATCGAATTTATGCTTAATCAATATGAAACCCTCAAAATATCCGCTCAACAATCATACTTGTAAATCAAAATCTTTCTATTGATTGTTATAATTGTATTAAGACTTTTGTAAATATAATTAACATACTTTAGTAGTTTATGAACAATGGCGATTCATTTACTAATTCTGTCATAGTACAAGAGTTGTGATATTTCTCATTTTTAAAATACTTTAAATGCAGAAAAATATATCTGCACAACTGTACTTGGATGTTTTCTTTATACCGGCTAAATAATCATTACCAGGTATATTTTTATTCGTGCACGCCCCATTCAGTGTATTCTTATAATAATAACTGTTTTTTATGAGCAACAATATATTTAATTGTAAGGTCATATCTAATGTATAAGCAACAAATTAAACAAGTTTTCTGAATTCGGAAAACGATGAATAAAAACACAGTTTTACATTAAACACAAAGATAAAAAAGGACAAGTCTGCTTAGGTAATTACAAAAGTTTTGACGCAACATTTCTTTCCTTGTTTTAATTAATTTGAAAGTGTAATAAGGTGTCACATAACAAGAAATGTATAGTTCAAAAGTAATTACTTTGTAGTAAATTTATAAACTAGACACACAACACGTTACATTATTTAGACCTAATAGAAGATCAATTATATTTATACCCATAACAACTTTAATTAATGAACTAATATTTTGTTCTGTAAGCAAATGATATTTTTTTTTATTCAATAAGTAAAAAAATTTCTCATGACCCTAAAAATGTGTAATATCTAATAAAATGTAAAAATAATCTTTGATGCGACTGTCAGTTTTTAAGTACGTGTGTTCTGTCTACTTACAAGGTAACCTTGTCTTTTTAACGATTGCTAATCTAATTAAAATATAATTAGATCAAGCTAGTAAGACATATTGGCTTATTTAATTCCACTGTACAAATTTCAGATTGAAAAATCTAATGTTTATGTCCATCCACATTAAACGGATCAAAAATATAATGTTTACGTCCATCCACATTAAACTGATAAAAAGTCAACTAATGTGTAGCAATATTTCTTAACATTAAACTATATAATTTTTTAAGAAAAATGCACTTTATTAAGAGTATATTTAAAACGTTTGGACTAACATTTCTTAATTCCATACAGTATATTAATTATAAAAATAACAATAACAAACAATTGAAGAATATACTCACTGATAGTTTAAAGAAAAATTAACATTAAAGATGACACTATAAATAGTTATTTATATTTGTATATATGAGTAATGGGAGACTATGTTAATAATTCACATGGAAAAACAATTGAAAATATTAAAATATTTTTGAAAACATGTTAGAAAAAAATATTTTAAAAAAACCAATTATGAAATGAAATGAAATACGTCTTTATTTAACCAGGCGAAGTTGGGACTAGAAAGTCCCTTCTTCCACTTAACCTGAATAGTTAAATTATTGATGTTAAGTAATTCATACCAGGTCAAAATTCATCTACCGAGCCACTTTTTCACCCTCCACAGATTCAAGGGAACACCACATGCAGGATTTTGATAGTTTCAAGAAGCTAATTGTTCAAACGATACATTTTCATAGTAAACAGTATTTGTTTAAATAGGGTTTTATCAAATATTTTTAATGGAAAGGAAAATAAATTGTTTTGTGTGTTTTTTATGTAGTTTAACACATGATCTTGATACACTAGGGCCAGTGGTTTGAATTTTAAAAGCTTACGAAGTAGTACCAAGTGACAATTACTTACGAAGTTATTTGATGTATTAAATTTAGGGTTGAATAGAAAAATAAGAAGGTTTGTTTTCTGTTCAACTCTCAGTTTTTATTGAGGAAATATTTGAATTTCACTATCAGTATATTTAAGTCCAATAGAACGAAAGAAAACATGCTGATTTAAGCTAAGGACGCCAGTCAATGGTCAATTAAAAGTAGGTGTAAGTGATTAGTCCAGGTCAAATGTATGTTCATAATTAGTCAAGACCTTGATCTTGCCTCGTAAAGACTCCTGGAATCAATTATCTATCGACCAATGACATTACTTTGAGATTATCTTTTACAATAATCTAAGGCTTTCCAATTGATTTAGGGCAAGCTTTAATACCAAGGTGGATATAGCTACAATTTAATGATAACCATAAAACAGCTCTATCTAGAATCTATATTTTCCTGTGACAACCACATTAAGGTGCTATCTGCATAATTAATAAGATAATAGACGTTTCGCCCATGATGTGATGTGGCATCACAGGCAGCTCCAGAATTATAGATTCTTGATATGACACTAGTCACTTAAACCTAAATTCTAATAACTGTTTTAGTAAAAAGAACATTATAATAAATTTTCACTAAATTTTCTTAATATATAATTGACATTTTTTCCTATTACACTGGATTTCATATCTTACCTAATTTTATACGGAATAAAATATAATCATACATCGGAAATTCATATAAATTCATCTGCTTGAGTAAGTACTTATACTTAGAAATAACTCTGACAGTGTCATTACCGTTGATTATGAAATAAAGCATAGCTTTTCAGTCATACATACTGTTTTGTGTTTTAATGACTTCACAGGTCATTTAGCTTCTGCTGAATCAGAATTATGATGGTATCACTTTTACGGACAAATTTATGAATCGAAGCTGATACATAACAAAATATGTTGAACCTATTGAACTATCATTTACTAATAAATAGCTTTTAATTCTCATTTACGATGCTCACTAATTTTACAATGAATAACATTTATGAAACAAACAATAAAACTACTTGGATTTATAATGAAACTACCAAACAGATGTGTTATCAACAAAAATCATTCAGTTCAAACAATTATCGTTAGTACCAACAGGTAAATACACAGTCTGAGTATTTTAGATAAAAAAAAAAAAAACAAAAAAAAACCCCAACGTATAACAATAACATTTAGTTAATAAAAACGTGTAGTTTATGTTTATTAGATAACTCTATTCTAAATTATTTATAAACTATGCCAAATATTCGTACCATATTAGAAATTCTATGTAAAAAACCAACATGTTTGCCCACATTAATGTTTAGTTTCGCTGGACTATCAATATGCATTCTTAATGATTTTGGTAGAAATCCTTATTTCGGTGTCATTCACATTGTTTGTAAGGCACCAGTATATCATTGAGTGTGGGTTATGAATCACTGAACGAGTATGAAGTGATATTTTCCTGTACGTACGTAAGACTATAGTATCTTTACTTTAATTTTTAAAATATTACTACAAAAGAATACCGCCACCAGTAGTGCCCCTTCCTTAATCCATAATGTTGTGTATTTTATTACTTGCTAACATGTAGATTGCATTTACACTTAAAGAGTAAAAAACTTGCAAAATAAGAATGGGGTATAGTAAATTAACAGTCAGTGACTTATAAGAATTGGTGGCAATGAGTTTCATCACTGGAATTACCAATTCGTTACGGAACTCTACTGAAACCAAGTTTGTTATCAGCTTAAGCTCAGTTTATACATTTGTATGCAAGAGCGTACTGACAGTATTACCTTTACTAGTGTATTTAGTGCTTTATTAATATGCAAATGTGTACAGATGTATAAGATAATATTTTCTTTGGCTTATTGCCACACTTTATGTTGTTAGACTATAACGGTGAGATACAAAACACTCACATTACTAACTAACCTGGGAGATTTTTTATCTAAAAGGAAACAAATGAAAAGGAAGGAAGTAAGAATTTTTCCAGATGGGTATTTTTATTTACTTTTTTTTCAAAATGCAGTCAAATATTACTAGGAAAAGTGATATGTTTGTCTAACCCAAATACATGTTTGAATTAATTCTGATATTTCCTTCAAAAGCTTCTCATGAATGTCTTGTTATTTAGTTATCTCCTCAGTCATTGCTAACATCTTAAGGTCCAGACCTTGTTTAAATTAATAAAGGATGCTTCGCAGATAGTGAAATCATTTTTACTTGATCATTTAAAGTCAACAATGAAATATTTATCTTAGTAGTTGGAATATGATGTCTAAACATTAGTGTTGGCTTAGTTTGTTTAAACTTAAAAAATTACTATAAATTATATTAACTTTGGAGTTTAAGGTTATAATCGTGCTTTGCAACATTTTTTAATCTTTTTTGCCAAATATGACATTTTGATTCATTTTCAGTTGTATTTATTGTATTCATTGAAAACCAATCATCTGTAAAATTATGGTTTCCCCGAGTATATTATTGATTGTAATATATTAAATTGTACATATGACTGAAAAAAAGCAATTAAGTAATTTAAAGAAACCACCTCTTAAATTGCTAGTCTTTGAAGTGAAACACATATATCAATAAAAGACATACACTGTGGGCACCAATAATTGTGTTACTACACATACAGCAACCATATTAATTGATGGCAATGTAGGTAATTATTAGTAATGAGTAAACATGAGTATCAAGAAATCACCGGTCAATATTCGTTTACATATTACCATTTATTATATAAATGATCGTAAATGAAATTAATGAATATTTTAAAACACACTAACAACTTAAAATATATATATTTCTTGAAATTTCATTTCTCTCGACCCAGTGTTCACTATCCCACAACATGACCCCCTAAGATAAAAAAATTACAACATAAATTGTGCAAAAATAACACGTGGACCCACCCTTCCCCCCATAAAACATTACTCCTTTTAGATAGCTGTATGAATGACATGAATATGTGAGGGTGGGCAAATTGAAATTGCTCTTATTAAGTGAAGTAGCCTGATTTGACACACAAGTTTAACCTTAACTCCTGGATTTATCACAAAAATCATGTAGCTATAATTAGTGGGGTCACTGTCCACTCGATTTTTTAATGTTGGTGGGTGAGAAGCTTCAATATGTTAAATAATTTAAGATAATTAGTGGCTATGTATAATCTAAATAGTTTAGAAATGTAAGGATAGATAAGAAGACACATTGTATTGCTTAATATTCGGATATTGGCTGATAAATATGGTATACGTATATAACATTATTATAGTAACTTATATCTTCCAGACAGAACACTAGGTTCGTTGAATATGCTATGATGCAAACAAGCTAAATATATTTTAAAATACGTAAATACAGTAATACGTATTTTCTGTTATGAATCACCCTGGTCTGAGGAAGGTGAGCGTGGTTCAGCGAAATCGATCACCATAATATTCGTGCATTTTGTACTTGTATTGTAACATATTTATGAATTTTGTGCTTATATTGTAGTAAATTTGTGTTGTGTGTCATTTACCTGTACTGAATAATACTAAAACAAAGTAAATAATACAAGAACTTATATTTTGTGCTAATCAATTGTTAAAAAATCAACCAAAATTTAAAACAAAAAACCTTTAAAACGTAAAAAAAAAACAGCAAATACAGTGAGACGTAATTTTTTTTATTCTTTCATAGGAAAGAAATGGTAACAAGGAGACTTTGGGATGGGGGAGCCATAAGGTAAAGTAGAACGATCCAGACAGCCTAAACTTTGGGATGGGGGAGCCATAAGGTAAAGTAGATCGATCCAGACAGCCTTAACTCTTCATACTCGTATGTAAGATTATCACTAACAATTTATTTAATAGCAGTATTATTATTTCCCATAAAAACAAACAAGGAAACGTTAATAACAGACAAAATCATTTCCGCTTTCTGTTATACCAGTGACATAAACAGTTAGTTAGTAGATATGTATTTCATTAGAGCAATATAACATGTCAATTATATTAACAACTGACGTTGTATTTATAATATTTAAAGAACTTAATGATTGTCGACTATATATAACTTGTGGAATTTCTGTTTCAATCTACATAACAATTTTAAATATCTTCTAAATAAATAGTTTATCGCATATAACTTTTAACTTTTTTTCAAACCCCATCAACTTTAGGTATTACAGTCACCTCTGTGATTGATGATGTCATCTGTCTTAAGTTGGGGATCCTTTTACTAAGTACAACATTCTCATCCATCACTACAAACAACCTAAACTCTCGTATAGTTTGTTTAGAACAAAACGTACAAATATGTTTTTGAGAAATTAAGTGATAAGTTTCTTCACTAAATACAGTTTATGACAATATATAATATAGTTTAACTAATAGTATGACAAAATAGGATTAAATTAATAACAGTTTTACAGTAGATATCTATTTCTTTTCATACAATTAATAGCCTTAAAATTATTTAATATTATTAAGTATTAGAATTATAAGCAGCTAATTATGCATCACTACGAATGAGCTATAGTTAGGTATGGAATAACTAAGAGATTTATCCTTACACTGTATAATGGAGTAATAGTGTAATATGTAGACTTGTAGATTAATATATATATTTGATTATTACTTTTGGAGCTAAATTAGCTACTCCAATCAGCAGGATAACAGAAGTGATGATTGACATACAACTTAGCTAAGATATTTATTACTCTTAAAACAATATATTGTTCACAACTTACAAATCAAAATTTAAATCAGCTATAACTTGAATTATTTATTACTGTATCGTTAGTATAATACGTTAATATATTTTATTGAGTCAATATTCTGTTTTGTGCCTTTTGCAAATTTGCCTCTACTTCATCTACGAAGGTTTTCGTTATTTGACGTTGCCTTGTTTCTGTTCGTTTTTTCTTCTCGTCTCCACTTTCGCTCCTTGTTATATCATATTGGCTGGCTAATATATTTTGGACTTCCAGCTCTAGGGTTCCGGATTGAGTTGGGTGGTCACCTGCTTGCACACTTTTCCCTGATGGTGCCTGGAGGGACAGACGTGGACTTTCAGGCTAGGCCTGTCTCTCTTATGTGTGGCCTAGTTGGGGCAGCCACCTGTATAAATAGCCACCTAGCTATTTCCCTTCTCCAATGTGATACATCTTCTTCTAGGATAAAACTTCGGCATGCAGGTTACCTCCAATAGTTTTACTCTTGGCTCTTTTAGCCCCGTCTGCGAAGTTTTCGTCTATGTGCAGTTAATAAATTCCATGCTATAGGGACTTTGTGTTGTAGGGTGGGATGCTTTTTGGTAGTCATTAAAGAGTGACTTTTATTAGATGAAGGAGAGACCATTAATATTTAAATTCAATGTTTTTTAAATAAATTTTTGTTGCTGCTTGTTTACTAATTTTGTAATTGTTTTAAGAGCCGGGTACTGAAGACTTGTCTTGTTGCCACTATCACGCCAAAAGAATTCGATGGTATTATTATTTGTCTTTTTTTGAGTTTTCCAAATTGACTAACCTCCATATTTTAGATCTCGACAAATAATAACTTGTTAATTAGTCACAAACAGGAAACAGCTAAAGGGTTTCTTGCACGTTTACTGTTACTATTGTCCCTTTTCCTTTAGATTTTTTTGTAATTATGTAATAAACAATATTTTGTAATTACTTTTTTCCTTTCTGGGTCCTGATGAAATTGCACACACCCTCGTTAAGACCAGTTATTTATCGAGGTTGGAATGCAGTGTCAGATAATAATTGTTTATAATAATGTTAAAAAATAATATAAAACCATTTTTTTGACTTCACTCGCCATTTCACGTGGGCTTACAAGCCTGTTTGTGAACTTTATTCAACGAGTGAAGTACCGACCGTTGGCTCAGTGGGGATTGGAACCATGGTTCTTGCCCTCCGCAGTCCGAAGCCTTAGCCACTACGCCGGTTATTTTGATATTTTATACAAACGGAAGCAAAAAGTTACTTCACCAAAAAACCCTGATATTTGTACCTATAATTTTGTAATTTAATGGAAGTCTATGAAAGATATTTGTTACTGAAAAACAATAGTATACCTAAAAGTATATTGTTGTCATACAAACTCATCTACTAGACCTTATTAAGTTCCTTAAATACAAACTCACAATTAATATAAAACCTACAAAATCTAGTGTAAGTATCACCAATCCCAAGAATCATATTTTAGATACGTAACGTTTTAGAAATGGCTATGAGTAGATTTTAAAATCTAGGGTTTTAAATTCAACAATTGTTCAATGTAAGTGTCACTATCTACATAGGCAATGTAAGATAAATAAGTAATAGGGATTAATAAGACCTAATTTCATTTAATTATGTACCATTTAAATGTATAGAAAAAAATATCGTGAAATTACAGTTAAAAAATTAAATATTCTGAGATAGTGAAATGTGGTTGTGTTTTTTCATTTATTCATTCTCTCTTTTTGTTCTTTTTCTCGTTTTAATTACTTACTGTTACATTACATGTAGGTATAAATATTGTAAAGTATTTTGCTATTGTTTAGGATACTCAAGTTTATTATTGAAAAGGATTAAAAACAATTATGTAAACTATATTCTGACTATCACGCCCTCTCAGGAATTTATTCAAAAAGCTTTTACCAATATTTACAATATAAAAAATATTTATATTTATTGTAAATAAAAATAAAATATATCATACGCATTTTAACGCCAACAATACATTTTATGGGGGAGCCTATGAATATTTCTTACGTTAAATATATTATTGTAGGAAATAAAATAACAATGTTATGTTACATCGTTAGTATAAATTCGACATTCAGGGACAACATGTGTTTCTACATCTTTTATAGTTTTGGAAATAATCAAACCCACAATCTGAAGCTATTTGATAGGTTCAGATAGTATAAAAGCATAGTATAAAAAAAAAAATGTTATAATAATTCTAGCTTTTTAATGTTATATAAAAAGTGTGAACTTTTTATATATTTTGTGGGAAGAAGGACTTGCAATACTTTTTGAAATATTGTGTATTGACTTATATATATTGTACCATAGTACAGAGTTAAATTCATATTTAGTTCTAATTGGCAACAGTGAATTCTCTTAATAACGGTAAATCTGTCAATTGCAAAGCTTTTGTTTATTTTGAACACAAATGTTGTTTTCTTTGGTACAGTGTATTTATTGGACAGTGTATTTGAATAATTCCCAACTAACCTTTTTGTACTATATTCTAATGGTGGAGCATAGATTTTATTCATATTCCATATAATATATACATCTTATTAAATTCACTTTTTATGAAAAGTTTGTATTTTCATCCCAAGTAACTGTGCAACAAAATATTTAAGTAACTGGAGATATAATGTAAACAACGTACAATGGAGGACTGTATACCTTACAGAGTAAATCTAAAACTATACTAATCCTTGGGCTGTGATTTGAGTAACCGCAGATAACTTTGTTATTGAGAAAGTTTAGTTGAGATATTCATCTACACACTTTATTGCTGTATCCTAATCTTGCTATTTCACCATCCTGTTATCTATAAACAAATAATTTATATGTTAATTTATAAATAATGATTTTGCTGTACTAATATATTCTCTACAATGAGGAAAATTATGTATCTTTTTAAATTTAAATCTTTTTTATTTTTCAAAAAGGGTAGACCAATCTCATTTTTATAATTATTTTGACCGTTCCTCAAAGTTTATTGATCTGTGTGTAAACCTATTAAGACAGAATAAGTGTGAACAAGTAGACTACAGTACAAGAGTACTGATAGTAACTTCTAGCCAAAAATCGAACACGAGCCAGGCCTATCTGTAAGTCGGACCAACGTATTTACGCTATAGACCACTTGGCCACCGGATCTTCCAGAGCCGTTTGGTTTAACTTTATTACATAATAAAACTGCTTGATCACGATATTATTATGGTGATTAATTTGCACTAGTGCATGCGCTTTTATAAGCAGAAAATTTATATTATATAGAGCTTTAAAGAAAAAAAAAAAAAAAAACAACTATACATCTTCTTTTTAGAATTTTAAACGTTTTTATAAAATAACTAGTAAGGTATTTTGGAATAATTTTAAATAAAATAAACTATATCGGTATTAAAAATTAGGGATTATATCATTATACTTAAAACTAGGTTTTGGAAAACAATTATCAACATTACAGTTTAATAATTATTTTATTTATTAAGACAATAAATTTTTGATTGGAAAGTGTCAAGTGAAGGAAAACAACACATAGCATTGTGACTAACGTAAAAATTCAATGAACAAAAATTGGAATTAAATAAGTGGTATAGAAAATAACAAACGAAAATTTCGTGAATTATGGTTATGGAAGTCCAGTTTCATAGAGTAAAAAGTTAAAGCAATCATTTATTCATAATGTTCTATTAAAAATAATACATTAAGGAAAAATCAATACAAAGGCTTAGGAAACTTTGTTAGGGCTCTTTCTTTATTCCCAGCTCCTATCTATAGACATCGTATTGAAGTGGTATAATGGTAATGATATTCGAAAATTATAGGTGTTAAGTCGACCTACATTCAAGTTATTTTGTTTTCTCTCACTAAACGTTCCTATTTAAACAATTTTAATATAAGAATGGCCAAATATTAATATTATAATACAATAAAATCAGGAATCGATTGGAATCTATAACTATGGAATATTTTATTTTATTTATTTAACTGTACATTTATTTTACAGATTTGGTCTCACCAAGTTTGATATAACTTGTCGGTGAGGACCATGTAATTAACATTATATATATATATATATATATATAATATATATATATATATATATACATACACATACAATTCAGCTGCACAGCCACAGCTGCACTGTCAGTCAATATTTCATTTTACACAGAAGAAACTGGTTTGAATTTTTAAATTCCTGCTCATTCTAGTGTCTTCCTTGCCTCATAACAGTTGTTCATCTTCATCTGTACGTAAGGTATGAATTGCTTAAGTAAGTATTTTGAATATTTCAGACTCACATTTTTTTCAACCATTTTTAATGCTTTTATTGAATCACAACAAATTGGAAAATTAAACAATTAGTAAAAATAATTTGTTTTAAGTTAATTTGCTAGTTTTTTGTGAGGAACCGTTTGGAAGCACGGGGAATATTACTTTTTAGATTTAAAAAGTAAGTTTACTTAAAAATGTATTAGTATGTGAAGTATGGGAAACACTATAGTGAAAATCTATTGAAATATATAATATTATGTTGTAATGATAACAAATGAATAACGAAAATAACTCCGAATATTTTCACTGCTTTTAATATATTAAAAGTCATAATTGAAATGTGTCCAAACAACTCTAATGTATTGAGAAATTCCTCAATTAAGTTTAAGTAAACCTAACGAATTGAACATTTGTTTGTATATTGAACCATAGAATATGAGTAAAAGTAGAATAAAATAAATAAAGGAAAATAAAAAGCAACAGTTTGAGAAATAAACAGTGTTTTATCTTTATTCCAATCCATATGAAGGTAATAAATAACTTTTTAACATAAATTAATCCTTCTGTTCATACATGTTAGCTGATAATGTAATCATTCTAAGAACATGTACATTTTTCAAGAAAATCTTGGATTAAACATTTTATAATGGTTCATTCATGGCATTACTTTGACGTACATTATTTTAATGTTGAGTTGATCGTTACAATTGGAAGTATTTCGTTATGCATATTGAGGTTCTGTTTGATATTGTCTAAGAAATGCCCAGTGTTTACTAACATGTTATTTTAGTACTATACATTGCAATATAGGCTAAGCTATGAATAATATATTTCCACTATAAATATCGTTAGTGAATAATATGTTCATATTTCTTAAACAAAACATAGAAGACTAAACTAGGTCGGGAAGGTGCAGCATTGAGACCTCATCAGCCTAAGTTACAACAATAACATCCCTAACAATAAACGAGATTACGTATAGCTCTTGTTTGTACTGTAACAGATTCAGTGTCTGTTTAATTCTTATTTCACTGTTTTTATTAATATAACTATTTCTTTCAGGTGGCACTGTAACACCTACCGGCCAATCTTAACCAACCTAGCAAAACATAACCTAAGCTTTCAGATTTGTCAAGATCAAATCATCATGCTATAAGCAAGTGCATTGTCTTTATTAGAGCAAATTTATCTATTTAGCTTTATAGATAGTTTGCTTTTGTTTTGTTGTTGCAAATTCTTAGTACTTACTTTGTTGTTTAATGTTTATTCAAGTAAATAATTTGAAATGACAAGTATTTATTACTATTAGGTAGTTTCTTTAATGTTGGAATTTTTCACAGTTTATTAAATAGTTTTTACTGTTGGACGTCAAATTATTGAATACTATTGGAATGATTATCAACAGTTGCACACATTGTTATATTTCTTGTTTAAGGAAAATATAGAGATTAATCTAAGATGATTAGTATCCTACTCACTTATTTATTAGGCCGTTTGCCAACTGACACAGATAGGTATACATTCTTGGTCTCTATTGTGGGGGGGGGGGGTAGGTCACATTATTGCCTTATTCAATCAGTTACGACCAGGCTAGCTTGATTGCCACATGTAGATCGTAGTTATATGTGTAGTGTTACTTCTGATGCTAAAACACTATACGATCTATTATGTAGAAGATCCACATTTTTGGGGGAAGACACGTTATCGTCTTATTTAATCTTTTTTGGCCAGGTAGGCTTGACTGCCATATGTATGTCATAGGTTTTTGTGTTGAGTTACTGTTGATAACACACAGTGCGGTCAGTGGGGTGACAGTTCCATGTGGTATGAGGGAATCCACGTTATTAGCTAACTAATCAGTTATAACTAGGCAGGCTTGATTTCCACATGTAGGTCGTAGTATTGCATTACTGTTGATGGTAACTCATACCGTGATCTTTCAGGTACCAGCTCCATATTGTGAGACGGATGTTACGTTATTAGCTCATTCAATCAGTTATAACTAGGCAGGCTTGATTTCCACATGTAGGTCGTAGTATTGCATTACTGTTGATGGTAACTCATACCGTGATCTTTTAGGTACCAGCTCCATATTGTGAGACGGATGTTACGTTATTAGCTCATTCAATCAGTTATAACTAGGCAGGCTTGATTTCCACATGTAGGTCGTAGTATTGCATTACTGTTGATGGTAACTCATACCGTGATCTTTCAGGTACCAGCTCCATATTGTGAGACGGATGTTACGTTATTAGCTCATTCAATCAGTTATAACTAGGCAGGCTTGATTTCCACATGTAGGTCGTAGTATTGCATTACTGTTGATGGTAACTCATACCGTGATCTTTCAGGTACCAGCTCCATATTGTGAGACGGATGTTACGTTATTAGCTCATTCAATCAGTTATAACTAGGCAGGCTTGATTTCCACATGTAGGTCGTAGTATTGCATTACTGTTGATGGTAACTCATACCGTGATCTTTTAGGTACCAGCTCCATATTGTGAGACGGATGTTACGTTATTAGCTCATTCAATCAGTTATAACTAGGCAGGCTTGATTTCCACATGTAGGTCGTAGTATTGCATTACTGTTGATGGTAACTCATACCGTGATCTTTCAGGTACCAGCTCCATATTGTGAGACGGGTGTTACGTTATTAGCTCATTCAATCAGTGACGACTAGGCAGGCTTGATTTCCACATGTAGGTCGTAGTATTGCATTACTGTTGATGGTAACTCATACCGTGATCTTTCAGGTACCAGCTCCATATTGTGAGACGGATGTTACGTTATTAGCTCATTCAATCAGTGACGACTAGGCAGGCTTGATTTCCACATGTAGGTCGTAGTATTGCATTACTGTTGATGGTAACTCATACCGTGATCTTTCAGGTACCAGCTCCATATTGTGAGACGGATGTTACGTTATTAGCTCATTCAATCAGTGACGACTAGGCAGGCTTGATTTCCACATGTAGGTCGTAGTATTGCATTACTGTTGATGGTAACTCATACCGTGATCTTTTAGGTACCAGCTCCATATTGTGAGACGGATGTTACGTTATTGGCTTATTCAATCAGTGACGACTAGGCAGGCTTGATTTCCACATGTAGGTCGTAGTATTGCATTACTGTTGATGGTAACTCATACCGTGATCTTTCAGGTACCAGCTCCATATTGTGAGACGGATGTTACGTTATTAGCTCATTCAATCAGTGACGACTAGGCAGGCTTGATTTCCACATGTAGGTCGTAGTATTGCATTACTGTTGATGGTAACTCATACCGTGATCTTTCAGGTACCAGCTCCATATTGTGAGACGGATGTTACGTTATTAGCTCATTCAATCAGTTATAACTAGGCAGGCTTGATTTCCACATGTAGGTCGTAGTATTGCATTACTGTTGATGGTAACTCATACCGTGATCTTTTAGGTACCAGCTCCATATTGTGAGACGGATGTTACGTTATTAGCTCATTCAATCAGTTATAACTAGGCAGGCTTGATTTCCACATGTAGGTCGTAGTATTGCATTACTGTTGATGGTAACTCATACCGTGATCTTTCAGGTACCAGCTCCATATTGTGAGACGGATGTTACGTTATTAGCTCATTCAATCAGTGACGACTAGGCAGGCTTGATTTCCACATGTAGGTCGTAGTATTGCATTACTGTTGATGGTAACTCATACCGTGATCTTTCAGGTACCAGCTCCATATTGTGAGACGGGTGTTACGTTATTGGCTCATTCAATCAGTGACGACTAGGCAGGCTTGATTTCAACATGTAGGTCGTAGTTGTTTGTATTGCGTTACTGTTGATGGTAACTCACACCGTGATTTTTCAGGTACCAGCTCCATATTGTGAGACGGGTGTTACGTTATTAGCTCATTCAATCAGTGACGACTAGGCAGGCTTGATTTCCACATGTAGGTCGTAGTATTTCATTACTGTTAATGGTAACTCACACCGTGATCTTTCAGGTACCAGCTCCATATTGTGAGACGGATGTTACGTTATTGGCTCATTCAATCAGTGACGATCAGGCAGGCTTGATTTCCACATGTAGGTCGTAGTTGTTTGTATTGCGTTACTGTTGATGGTAACTCACACCGTGATTTTTCAGGTACCAGCTCCATATTGTGAGACGGGTGTTACGTTATTGGCTCATTCAATCAGTGACGATCAGGCAGGCTTGATTTCCACATGTAGGTCGTAGTTGTTTGTGTTGTGTTACTGTTGATGGTAACACAGTACGATCTGTGAAGCAGTAGCTATCTGTTTTGGGAGTCACGTTATCGGCTTATTCAATCAGTGACGACCAGGCAGGCTTGATTGTCACATGTAGATCGTAGTTGTTTGTGTTGTGTTACAGTTGACGGTAACAGTACGATCTGTGAAGCAGTAGCTATCTGTTTTGGGAGTCACGTTATCGGCTTATTCAATCAGTGACGACCAGGCAGGCTTGATTGTCACATGTAGATCGTAGTTGTTTGTGTTATGTTACTGCTGATGGTAACACAGTACGATATGTGAAGCAGCAGCTCCCTGTTGTGGGAGTCACGTTATCGGCTTATTCAACCAGTGACGACCAGGCAGGCTTGATTGTCACATGTAGATAGTAGTTGTTTGTGTTGTGTTACTGTTGATGGTAACACAGTACGATATGTGAAGCAGTAGCTCCCTGTTGTGGGAGTCACGTTATCGGCTTATTCAATCAATGACGACCAGGCAGGCTTGATTGTCACATGTAGATAGTAGTTGTTTGTGTTGTGTTACTGTTGATAGTAACACAGTACGATATGTGAAGCAGCAGCTCCCTGTTGTGGGAGTCACGTTATCGGCTTATTCAATCAGTGACGACCAGGCAGGCTTGATTGTCACATGTAGATCGTAGTTGTTTGTGTTGTGTTACTGTTGATAGTAACACAGTACGATATGTGAAGCAGTAGATCCCTGTTGTGGGAGTCACGTTATCGGCTTATTCAATCAGTGAAGACCAGGCAGGCTTGATTGTCACATGTAGATCGTAGTTGTTTGTGTTGTGTTACTGTACATGTTACCGTATTGTGAAATCAGTAGCATACGCAAGAACGAATGTTGGAACTTAAAATTATTACAATACAGTTCTACAATCTTTGGTATTGTTAAAGGATATTCATGTGGAGAAAAGCAAATAAATTCGTTGTACAACTTTGTTTTTTTATATTATTTAAAGCTTTTAACTGAGTTTTTTAAATGATGCGTCAATATTACCTATTAGAAATGTAACAGTCAATATTAATTCCTGGCCTACATAAACTTTGAAAATAAGGTCGATCTATCTGAACTCATATGTTATAAATGTGGTTAAAGATTAGTCGATTTATATTGGAAGGACTCGCATTTGTAAAATAAATGTGCAGTATTATTAATTATATTTTGGCATTACTCAATATAATGAATGTCATACTGGAGCTTACAGTTTTACTGATATTAGTCAGTTATATCTAAGACTGTCATAGACAACTAACTATAGATAACTAAAATAGATAACTTTGTACTAAAATTATCCTTAAACACTGATTTTGTTATTTATAGAAATATCTTGTGTTAATATTTCCTTACACGACATTACTTTTATTTTTTACAATCAGGGAAAACTTAAATCCATTTGCAGATATATTTTTATTCTCAAAAAAAATTCTAATAGAGATTGAAATTGTTATTCGTACAATTTCAATAGCTGTAAAAACTACTTAAAAGTTTACAAACAAGTGTATTGAATGTGAAAATGCGTGCCATACTTTAATGTGCTTAAACATTTTACATTCCTGTACAAACAATTAGTCAAAATCTGTGATTTTGATTATGTATTCTAAGGTTTATTGCCGTTTTATAACCACGATATACTGAAACAAAATCATGCCATTTTGTAAAGTAGCTTACCATATTTAATAGACAGAACATGGTATTTTTGTGAATTGTGAGCAATTTAAAAACATGTGTTATGCTTTATTAACAAACTGTTAACAAACTGTTATTTGTCAGCCTCTCAAACATACTGTATCTTACTTGTAACAGCATATATATATATATATATATATATATATATATATATACAGAATGTAACTGAAATACTTGGACAAACTTCAGAAGGTTGTTCCTGGGGTAAAAACAAACCAAAAAATTCTTATAAACTTATGTCCTAATATGCATCGTTTCCTGTTTGTATGTGTTTTTTACATTATATTTTTTCTCAGCAACCATAAAAGGTAGAGTATTGAAATTTGGCACATATTCTATAATAGTAATACTTTATTACACAAAAAGTGTAAAACAAAATTCGTTGGAAAACTTCAAAGTGGTGGTTAGTTTAAAACTTTGACGTTTGATTCCATGAAATCTACACCCTGTATAAAAAAGCACACAAGTGATAAACTGTAGGAAATTTTAAAACAAAACTGACAATACCTTATTAATTGAAAACAAACAATAAATGCATAATTTGTGGTATTTTCTTTAATCTAGTTACACTTGAATTTTCGTTTTTCAAGTGTAACTAGATTAATGAAAATACCACAAATTATGCATTTCTTGTTTGTGTTTCAATAAATAAGGTATTGTTAGTTTTGTAATCAAATTTCCTACAGTTTATTAATTCTTTTTTTTAAATACATGGTGTAGTATTCATGGAATTTAAGGTCAAAGCTTTTAACTAACACCATTTTGATATTTTCCAAGAAATTATGTTTTACATTTTTTCTATAATAGAATTTTACTAGTGTAAATATGTGCCAAATTTCAACACTCTACCTTTTATAGTTACTGAGAAGTGAAATGAAAGATGGCTTTATTGGAGGTGAAGTTAGGACTATAGAGTCCTCTCTACCACTTAACCTCAGATAAATAATACAACTTGAAATAGATAACATAAAATCATATTAAACTCTACGTAATGCAATATAAAACAATTTTATGTAAAAATAAACAAAAATTAAAAGATTAACTAATCTAATAAAGCTAATCAATACAAAAAAAAATTGGCAATAACTATTCAAATTTAATAGTAAATTCAAAAGAAAGAAAGAAAAAAACGCTTTAAAGGCACTCACCCATTCATACCTTACTCGCACCCCACATACTGTAGCCCCCGCAAACCACCAGCCCACCGCCACTACAGATCCCGCATCAAATGACCTTTAACTTCCACCCCGTAACGAGGGTAACCTTCGACTATTTTGATGCTGTCAGGGAGCGCATTCCATAGGCGACAAGCTGTTACAGTGAAAGATTTGTTATATAAAGTAGTACGATGTACAGGGACTGATAATATTGATGCCTCCTGATGAGTATTTCTAGAACTTATTTCGTTCATGAACCTGAAACGATCGGACAAGTAACTGGGATTTTTTGTTTTTAAAATCTTGTGAATCAGTAATAGTAAATGATACTCACGAAGCTGTTTAAGCTTAAGAATAGACAGTTCATTGAAGAATGGCGTAACGTGATCATAACACCGTAGATTGAAAATAAATTTTATACAATAGTTCTGCGCACGTTGAAGCTTGTCCGAGAGCTTAACAGTCATGTCACTAGTTACGATATCACAATAATTAAAATGAGGCAAAACAAGTGTCTTGACCAGCATCACTTTAACGTTAAATGGAAGAAAAGATGCATAGCGTTTCAGTGAATGCCAGCAAACACTCGATTGCACGTAGTCATAATCTGATCAGTCCAATTCAAAGTCCTACACATGACAAGACCAAGATTCTTTACTTTTTCACAATAATCTAAAGTAGAGTTATTTAGTTGAAGCTTAGGAAATGTGTCAATATTAACTTTAGAAATTAGCCTTGGGTGTCCAATGACAATTGCCTGTGTCTTTTGTTCATTAAGTTTCAATCCATGTTTCACGGCCCAAGAAGAAAGTGCATCGATGTCACTGTTTGTTCTAGAAACAGCTCTTGCCATCTCAGTAATAGAGAAGTGTTGATAGATTTGCAAGTCATCTGCATATAAGTGGTAGGAGGAATATCTTATGTGATCTGTAATATCATTTATATAAAGAATAAACAGTAGTGAACCCAACACTGAACCCTGAGGAACTCCTCTAGAAACATGTCTCCATTCAGACATACCATCATTAGTTTTTACACACTGCCTACGACCAGATAGATAGGACTCGACCCAGCCAACACTACCATCAGTTAGACCATATTTTTTTAATTTTATTGTAAGAAGATGGTGATAAACACAATCGAAAGCTTTTGAAAAGTCAAAAAGTGTTAACAATGTAAGCTCTCCATTATCCATAGCTGCACGGATATCTTCTGTAATTTTAAGAAGAGCTGTTGTAGTACTATGAAATTTACGGAAACCAGATAGAAATTTAGATATTAAATTAAATTCCTCAGTATAATATGAGAGTTGCGTATGGACAATTCTTTCAAGACATTTGGAAAGAGCAGGGAGAATACTAATGGGTCTCAGATCAGATGGTGATACAGGATTCGCAACTTTTTGAAGGGGACAAACTATAGCTGATTTCCATGCAGTTGGGAAGATCCCGGTCATTAAGGAAGTATTGAAAATAGCAGTGATTGTTGGAATTGTAACGGGTAAAGTTATCTTTAAAAATTTAATAGGAAGACTATCTGCCCCAACTGCATTACTTCATGTTCGCATTATAGCCTTCAGAACATCACGCTCAGACACTGTTTTAAATGAAAATTGAATTTAAGGTATAACAATGGGAGAATTCAGAAGCTCAATGGAGTAGTTTTTGGCACCAGAAACATCCACAGGAATATTTACAAAAAAGTCATTAATAGTATTGAGATCGATATTGATATGTTCAGGTTTATTGGGTTTTCCAATTCCCAGCTCCTTAATTTTGGACCATGTAAACTTTGTAGACTTAGAGTTATTAAGTGAATTGTAATAGTACCTAATCTTCGAATTGCGTATATGTTGTTGAACTTGATTTCTTAGTTTTTTATAGACTGACCAGTCTTCCTGTGATTTAGTTAGACGTGCCTTACGAAATGACGAGTCACGTTGCTTCTGCATTGTTCGAATACTTTCATTGATCCAAGGAGCAGGTCTTTTGGTTAAGCGTTTAGTGATAAGACGAGCGTGATGATCCAGAAGGCCAATAAGCAGGAAATTAAACTGCTGAACCATAGCGTCTACATCTAATAGTAGAAGGATATCTTGCCAGGGCAATGACAAAGCATCATATAAAACTGAATTACAGTCGAGTGTTTTATAATTCCTGTATGTAATAAAATTAGCTTTTGATTTAGGAGGACGAAGTTTGTAAACAAATAGAAGTAGGTCATGTTTAGAAAGACCTGGAGCCGGAAGCTGTCCGTGGAGTGCGACTAGGTCAGGATCAATAACCGCCATGATATCAAGCTAAGTGGCAGCCGTGGCAGTGTGATGTGTAGCTTGTAGCCCCTGCAAGTGACGAAGAGCCAGCGATACCGGCGGCCAAGGCGATGCAAGCAATTCATTCATACACCATTCACGCATATAACAGAAAGTAATAAAAAATAAATTCAACAAAAACAATAATACAGACAAGTGAATATTTGTCATTTGACAAAGCTTGACATGGGGGTGTTGACTCCACACATGAATTAAAAATTATAACGAGATTAGAATTTTAAAACTAAAAATAGTTCAACTACAAAATAATCAATAATAATTGTGTAAGTATATTACTTACTACTACAAAATGATAACATAATTAATACAAAACAAAATTTATAAAACCTTAACATAAGCAATAAATAATTTCTTGCTCGGACTCAAATATAAACATAATACGTACTACAAAATAAAATAAAAAATGTCAATACAAATTATCATGGAAGAATTTTTAAAAATAAATTAATGCTAGAGAAAAACTAATTAGTTTGTTTAAAAAGTACGTTCAATTTATGTTAAAAATAATATACTATTTAAAAATATAATTATTTCTGGAATTTTAATAAAAAATCACATGAGTTATAGGTAAACACATGCATACATTACTTACATGTTGGTCTATGTAGTTACATGCAATTGCAAATATAATAAACATAAGTAAATGAAAATAACAATAAAATGTATGGATTTAAGTTTTATGTGCATTATTAATAAAAAATAAACAAACTAAAATAATAGTCTTATGGATTTAATAAATATTCTAATGGAATAAAATTTCAGGCAAAACAAAAATAATATTTGACTAAAAATAATGTAAAAGTTGAAAGGAAAATAAAGAGAATATTTTTTAAATATGGAATAGTATCAATAATAATCTTTGTACTTATTAAACTGATCTCTTAATATATTAGTAAAGAAAGTTCGCAATAAGATTATATATTTAACAAAGTCTCAGTCTAAATAAATACAAATTGTAAGAATTACAGATGATTACTCACTTTGAGTCCTCCATGTGGATCGCAGTACCTTTGATACCATTATGGAGCCAGTGTATTCTGCCATCAAAAGTCCAGGTGTTCCTAACGCCGAATCTGGAGATAGCAGCCTTCAGCAAATCCACCCGTCCGGAAGTAAGATCCTCTCGCACCGTCATCGCAGACCCCTTCAGAAGCTTCTTCGAAGTGTACACTTGGCGCCGATCTCGATAGCTGGAGAACCAAACTATTATTGGTCTCCATCTAGGTTTTCCGTCGGCTGCTGGCCCAGGCTTCTTCCCTACACGGTGCGTTCTATCTAGCTTATCCAGAGGAATGTCCAGCTTCAACCTATCGGTGAAGAACTTCGTCACAACAACATCAGTATCTTCATCTGCGACCTCAGGAACACCAAATATCCTGAGGTTGTGTCGTCGTGTATACTGTTCTATATCATCATTACAAGAGGCTGCACGGCTTTCAACCTTCTTGATGTCGGATTTTAAGGAAGCAACTTGCTTTCTTAAATCATCAATTTCTTCTCTTGCCTCCCGCAATGACTCAGTTAACACCTCAAGCACAACATCTTTGACCCTGGTGGACAAGAGATCAACAATTTTAGTAACAAAGCTGTCTTTAGAGAGGCACTTTGTTATTGTTGACTCCAGTTCTGATAAGGAAACAGCTGATGTCGACATGGTGGTGGGGGGAGCAGACGAAGTAGACGGTGACGACAGAGATATAGATCGTCGTACAGGTCTCTTATCTCCACTCCTCTTGACCTTTGATTTTGTTGAAGGAGGCGAACGTGGCATCTACTGACCTGATCTATATTAAGTAATAATTAATTTTGAGGAGAAGTAATGGATTATACGTACACAGACGATAGGAATACGTACACTAAAACACAACACAACACTTGTCAAAATTTGACCTAAAAATTCAAGAAATATACCTCACAAAACTACTATAAACTGTGGAGCTCAAAAAAACGTGGATTCACTCTGACATGTCACTATCACTATAGAAAAAAGTATAATGTAAAAAAACACAGACAGACAGAACACTGTGCATATTAGGACACTTGTTTATATAACATTTTTGGTTTGTTTTTACCCCAGGAACAAACTCCTGAAGTTTGTCCAAGTATTTCAGTTACAAGCTGTATACTGTATATATGTTTCGTTAAAAATCACACGAGTGGTTTTACATTGTTAATTAAGGAAATTGTGAATTTTAAGAGAGCCGTATAGTTTTCAAAATATGTTTCTTAAACATGGCTTTCTATTTTAATGGTTCTGTTCAAAACTTTATCAATACTTTATCAATACTGTTCAATACTTTAAAAAAAATTATCATATCACGTCACTTAGAGGTTAAAATGTATTTTATTTAACTATAAGTTGAATTTTTTAAATCGAATATTTTTATGTATATTTCAGTATACTACTTTATGTATGATGATAAATTCATTTCTTGACGATATAAAACTAAAACACATAATATTATTCTGGTATTTATGATCTGCTAAATAGAACTTGAATAATGAAACAGTGTAATATTTATAATTCTTTATAATAACTTATACGAACCGTACTGTTCAAATAGAACAACATTCTTTTCCTTACTGGTGGTAAAATTGTATGGCTACAAAATATACACTTTCCAGTGGTGGCTTTGCAGTTTGGAAAACGGCCAATTAAAATTTTTTTTGATAAAGTATATATAGTGAAATTGGCTCAAGTACAAGTCTTTTTACTTATAGGAAAAACATACCGTTTGGTATTAATGAATTAAACTGTTAGCAAGTATAATAACCTCATTTAGTATTCATAATATGACTTGGTACAGGGTAAACTGTTAGCACTATACAGCATAAACAAAATGTTAACTATAACATGATTTGCATGAAACTTACATGTCAATTACAGATAGACATCGTGCGACTATGTATACATTGTTACTATATTTGTATAGCTCTTATATATACACATATTATATGTTCAAGATCTAGAAACATTAATTAATAGTAAAATAAAAATACTTACTTGTTATTTTATTTTATAAATTTATTAATGCATACGAACATTTGCGAAAAGGTAAATAACAATACTAATAAATATACATAAGAAAGATATTTACATCATTGTCTGAAACATTTAACTGTTAAATGGTAATTACTCAGTTTTTAATTTTTTTTCAATTACTTAATTTTGGTTTTCTCGTATTATACATATACTACATGGTGCCCCTAAACTATGTTCCAAAACTTAAATACTTGGTTCCCTGATTAAAAATAGGAACGAAATTAACATAATTATAACTATACAATATAGTTAGAATTTTAAAAATGGTGGTTGTATCAATAATATTTAAACTGAAATTGGTAAAAAAAACTTTTAATTTTACATACAACTAAGAAGGCAGAAAAAAGTCAACAATTTAATAATTAGTCCCTTGTTTGTCAAAGTTTGATCATGATTAACGAAGTAATACACCTTTGATCATTGTAAGGCTTGGTGGTGCTTTACAGCCATTTAACATTGATATGCAGTCAAGACTAGCAATGACTTACAAACATCAAAGTGGTGTTTCCCAATCAAGTATAACTGGATATTCACATTGAAGAGAGTGTTAGATTTCTGATTGTTTTTAATAATTGGATAAACCTAGTTTACTTTGTCGTGTTTTTTTTTTTTTTTTTTTTTATTAATTGTTGGTTAAAATATTAATTGGTTAACATTGTTAAAAGTTAAAATTTAATATATTAAACAATTATTTTATCTAATAAAATTGCAACTGTTTGTTAACCTGTATATTAAGTTTATGCATATCAACTAAAGTGGCTCTTAAGTTAAGCGAATTTTAACCTATTTTCATCCACTACTTTGGTGATCGCACTGTAATGTGCTAGCGTGCATTGGGATATCCTAGTGCTTGCATTGTGTAATGACCCGACTACTATTGAACCAACATCAACAAACTCTTTAGTCTTTTCTATCTAACAGGCCATGATCATTACAATATTACTAGAATATATCTATGGGGGGGGGGGGGCGTAGGTTAAAGAAGTTACTTCACTACTGCGTACTTATATAAGAAATACTTTGGAGTTTAATTGTAAAGGAGTCAGTCACTGGGCAGTGTCCATTCATAAGTAAGTGAATGGACTTACAGTCATACTTAAGTCAAATGTCAATACACATTTGACATATATATGTTTATATATGTATATATACATATTGTGGGTGTGCTAAAAACACACAATAACGAGGGTTAACGAGGGTTGTTTTTCGTCTTTAACAATGCCACAACGCCAACGAAAAACAAAAGAGAAACTAATAGAATATTATGAAGCTATTATTAGTTTTTACCATGGTATTGTTTTGATTTTGACTTTGTATTGAAAACGTATTCTATTTATACAATTATATTTGAATAATATATTTGTATGAAGTAAAAACCTAATATATTACATTTACAGTTCTTTCACAATTACAGTACGCCATTTTATAAGCAATTTCAACAGGGATAGAATAAGTAAATTTTTTTAATATTAGTTATTTTATACATATCAACAAACATAATATTACATTAGTAACATTTGTTGATAATAATACTATTATAAATAATTTTTGTAGGTTATAATTATTAGTTTATTTTTAACCAATTTTAATGGTTTACATCCTATAAAGGTTTCCTTTATTGATAGATATGTACATACTATTATTAAATTTTAAGTTTATTGACTAATAAAGTTTCAATTTCACCCATACATTATTTTCAATTTAATATGGGGTACCTTAATAATATAATTGATAGTTATATTTTTCTTGATGAGCATAAAACTATAGATTTAAAAATGATTTATTTTTTACATTGTCTAAATATCAATGTATTTTGGAATAAGTGATAAATAGAAAACAACAAACAAACAAAACGCAAATTATAAAACATTTTTTATGATATATTTTTAAATTATAAAACAGTTCTTCGTGGTGTTATAATTATTTTACAGATCCTACTTATTTTGAAAGCTGTTTATATTCCTAATGTTTTATTAACAGTGAAGACCTGATTGTTTGTTTTTCTAAGTCAGGAGAATGTGTTTCAAAGTCTCTTGTGATACGTATCTTGATGGATGACATCGTCCGTCCTGAGTTAGAAGACCTATTACTGAGAGAAGCAGACTCATCCATTATCAACATAGTACATTTATTCCTTAATTCACTCCTCGTGTGGATGAATATAAGTTAAAAACTATTTTGGGTTTGGGGATGAAAGGCATATTTAATTAAGAACAAAGTTTACTCGGTTTAATGATATATACATATGTTCCATAGTCAAATGATGTAATTACCCTATCTATTGGCATCTACTCTGCCCTGGCTCCTAATGCAGTTTAAGAGAAGCTCTACATAATTATAATAACAATAGTATATGCTGATAATGTTCAAAAAATCAGTCGCACGTTGTAAGTATAAAATAAACCAGGAATGTTTGTAGAATCCCTCTCTTTGACTATTCCCTCAGTTTTCGGCAACCATTATCTCATCTAAGACGATATTTGGGTACAAATAAATAAGAAAAATTAATAAACAATATAAACCCAAATATATATACCTTAAACAAGTTAAAATTAATTCAAAATGTTAAACTTATATGATAAATTATTTTATTAAAAAAAAAAAAAATAAAAACTTATTATTGGAATTCAACATTATGCAGTAAGAACGTGATTTTAAGTTAAATTTTAATACTTAATTTCTATATTCTATCTATAACCTAGTTTTGGAAATAAAGGGTTTTGAACAAATTAAATTAATATGAGACACACAGAAAAAAATAACTAGACATAACACGCAACAAATAGTGAACTATTTGCTTGTTTCAAAACAGAAAAAGAAATCTTTTATTTGTGTACAATATTATAATATATTGTACTCAAACTTTCATAAATTAAACTGTCCTCTTGAAACAATCCGTTAAATTGTGGCTACAAGATGGTCTACTAAGTTCTCACTTAAATCTAATCTATTTACCCTTATAGTACTTATCATCAAATACGATCTTTTAAATAGTGCCCAATGAGCATACATAAAGCAAATATTATAACAAGTACTTTTAATTAAATTCAAATGTCAACATATAGCAGACTATATATTTATCAAAATATGATTATATATTGGTCAAGTCAATACGTAATGAAAACATGAGGTGGGTTGGTAGGTTGGTCCGTAAAAATAAATATGTTCAAATAGTGGTCACAATAAGACGTAGTGGCCACATGAGGTGGTTGGTAGGTTGGTCCATAAAAATAAATATGTTCAAATAGTGGTCACAACAAGACGTAATGACAACATGAGATGGGTTGGTAGGTTGGTCCGTAAAAATAAATATGTTCAAATAGTGGTGACAACAAGACGTAGTGGCCACATGAGGTGGTAGGTAGGTTGGTCCGTAAAAATAAATATGTTCAAATAGTGGTCACAACAAGACGTAGTGGCCACATGAGATGGGTTGGTAGGTTGGTCCGTAAAAATAAATATGTTCAAATAGTGGTCACAACAAGACGTAGTGGCCACATGAGATGGGTTGGTAGGCTGGTCCGTAAAAATAAATATGTTCAAATAGTGGTCACAACAAGACGTAGTGGCCACATGAGATGGGTTGGTAGGTTGGTCCGTAAAAATAAATATGTTCAAATAGTGGTCACAACAAGACGTAGTGGCCACATGAGATGGGTTGGTAGGTTGGTCCGTAAAAATAAATATGTTCAAATAGTGGTCACAACAAGACGTAGTGGCCACATGAGATGGGTTGGTAGGTTGGTCCGTAAAAATAAATATGTTCAAATAGTGGTCACAACAAGACGTAGTGGCCACATGAGATGGGTTGGTAGGTTGGTCCGTAAAATTAAATATGTTCAAATAGTGGTCACAATAAGACGTAGTGGCCACATGAGGTGGTAGGTAGGTTGGTCCGTAAAAATAAATATGTTCAAATAGTGGTCACAACAAGACGTAGTGGCCAAATGAGGTGGTAGGTAGGTTGGTCCGTAAAAATAAATATGTTCAAATAGTGGTCACAATAAGACGTAGTGGCCACATGAGATGGGTTGGTAGGTTGGTCCGTAAAAATAAATATGTTCAAATAGTGGTCACAATAAGACGTAGTGGCCAAAGATGCGGGTACGTGTTGTCCGTACAAATTTAAATGTGGAGTTTGGATGGGCAGTTAGCACGTAAATTCGATACGTGGACATACGAGAGACTAGGTAGATGGTGACTAATACATTACTAATTTTTTTATTTTTTATCACTAAACCATTTACCTATTTTTATGAAGATCCGCTGTTTGTGGCTTCCTAGGTAATATGTCAACAATGTCAGTTAAAAAAACATTCTCTAGTTACAGTGATTAGTATTTACGTATTTTAAGATTATGTAAATTTTATTTAAAACAAATAAATTACTATTAATAATGAAATTTTCTTTTTGTTCATTATTTTGTATATGACCCATTTAAATGTCTCTTAAATATTTTATACTATACAATTATTGTCTTTTACCTCTGAAATCATTTTTACTTTTAACAATAGATTTACTTTAGTTACAATATTTGAGTAAACTGTTTATAATATCACTGTCAGTGGATTAGTTAGTTCCTTCCTATAATTGTTTATAATATCACTGTCACTGGATTAGTTAGTTCCTTCCTATAATTGTTTATAATATCACTGTCACTGGATTAGTTAGTTCCTTCCTATAATTGTTTATAATATCACTGTCACTGGATTAGTTAGTTCCTTCCTATAATTGTTTATAATATCACTGTCACTGGATTAGTTAGTTCCTTCCTATAATTGTTTATAATATCACTGTCACTGGATTAGTTAGTTCCTTCCTATAATTGTTTATAATATCACTGTCACTGGATTAGTTAGTTCCTTCCTATAATTGTTTACGTGTAAGATAGATGTTATAATACTAGGCATTTTATTTAATATTTCGATAAAAATTCGACATTACAATTGTTTTATGTTGAACTCTTCAATAGTAACATTTTAAGCTATTTTTACTACTTTTCCAAGCTTGTTTTGAATGTAAATATATTTATCATAAACATACATGTTATAATACATCGTTTTCTAGGATGGATAATAACCACTAACAGTAATCATTTCATGCACTGTCATTTTACAACATAAAGAGCTAGCGATTTAAATGTACCTTGGCTCTGGTAAAATTATATAGAAGACATTTCTTTATAAAAGACAATGGTGTTTGATTCTTTTTTCAGCAGACAACTAATACAAGGTAATTTAGTAACTATCTAAAACCTGTTATGAATAAACTCACAAGTTATTCATATTTATATATTTAGGATAGCTAGGCAGAACAATAGTGTTTTTTTCAACACAAATAATAAAAAAACTACTTCTACAATTTATTATGAATAATACATTCTCCTTGTCTTTATTTATAAAATAAGTATCCTTATATTCTTTTAGTTTTATTTTTAACACGCTGAAAAGAAACAATACTAAACAATATTGGTTGTAAATAATTCAATATGTTTATACTGTACGACTAGTATTCTAGTTGAACTAACTGTGCCTTATACTGTACGAAGTAAAACATCTGGTTATCTATTTGCATAGTCATTAAAGTTAGTCTCGCCGTAGTACGTGAGTTATAAACGGCATGCTGTTAGAGTAAGTAACACGCTAGGTTCTACCGCTCGGCTACAATTGGCACGACGATCACGTTTTCGTGTAGCAGACATTACCTACGGGATAATTGTTGGTTAGGGCTCCATAAACCACTGAACACGTGAGCTGTGCTAACAATAGAGGGATGATACCTTTCTCCATAAAACCAAGCAACCGTGTACACTGTATGACGGCTTTTACATTTCAATGAAAAATTATATCGTTCCCGGTTTCTGCTTATTAGGAATATTTAATTTTAATTTTTTCCATAATTTTTTGTGTTAGCAATAATATTAATATTACGATCAATATAAATATGTTTAATTGTATGATCAAGTTAAAATATTAATGTAAATATTTACAAAATCTTAAATTAGTATAATAGGAAATATTATTATCATTTATTATTATTGTATGATATTATTTATAAATATGAAGTTTACCTAAAGCCTGTTTGTAGTTTTCGATGTATGGCTATATTAAAACATAGCTTATTAGTTAAAGTTACAGCATTTTTTTATTCTCTTAATAACACAGTGTTCGATAATATACAACACATTCTTGTAACCCAGGTTTTGGATTCATATATGGGATCTAATGTGTAATACTATTTAATTATGGATGTATAATACCTTATTTATGGAACCTTGATTAATTTGTATGTTTATATTTGTTTCTGACTATCATTAATAAAGTTAATGTTTCAAACAAAGTTTTTTGGTGATTAGGTTACTTTAAATAAATTAAGATTTAATCAAAACTAACGATGCTGCATTTTTAAAAAGATAAATTCATATCGTGAATAAAAATTCGTTTTAGCTATGTAATATGATCATACGTCCTATTGGAATAATTAGGTTTTAGTTATCTTATAAAACAAAATTTAAAACATTTTAAACTAAAAATAAAAAGACAATTCGAACCTTCAAGGCACGTCGCAATAAAGTTGATCGTATAAGTAATACAAAAACGAAAATTCTAAAGATTACTTACTCAGGCAAACATTACATCAAGAAAAATAAATTATCAATATAGGTTTAAATGTATTTATGTGAAACAAACATAGTTTGGATGCTATGCAGATTTTGTGAACTATTGTTAACTTGATCGATTTATACGGAAAAACGGTAAATATTGTTTAATGATAAAAGCAAATAAATAAAATTAAAATACCACAAATTACACCTTAATAAACAGTACAAGAAACGTCACTCAACACAAATTTATTCCAATAAGAGCAAAAATGCACAAATATATTATAAGTACAAAATGAAAAAATATTATGATGATCGATTTCGGTGAACCACGCTCACCTTCCTGAGACCAAAGGGATTTACTGAAAACGATTACCATAATATCTGTGCGTTTTTTACTTGTATTGTAATACATTTGTGCATTTTGTGTGCTTATAAGGTAATACATTTATGTTGTGTGACGTTTACTTGTACTGTATATATGTACCAACACATATTATGCTAATTAAAAAACTAGTTTCATCATTATTAGCGAAATGATTTCAACATATTAATTCCTTTAACATAAATTGTTAACAGCAATATACACTTCAATATTTCACCTTATAAACTATTGAATGTGTGTGTGTGTGTGTGTGTGTGTGTGTGTGTGTGTGTGTGTGTGTGTGTGTGTGTGTGTGTGTGTGTGTGTGTGTGCTGCGCGCGCGCGTGTGCGTGTGCGTGCGTGTGTGTGTGTGTGTGTGTGTGTGTGTGTGTGTGTGTGTGTGTGTGTGTGTGTGTGTGTGTGTGTGTGTGTGTGTGTTAAACGTGGTTTACCTAAATTAACCAGTATAATGTATGTACATTTTGTACATATGTTGTAATAAATTGTTTTGTGTGATGTTAACTTATTTTTAATTAATACTAAAATTATTTCTAAGTTATTAGTTAATTATATGGTAAATCTATTCAATACAATCCTGTTTTTAACTTATTTTTGATAAAATACAGAAATTATTTCTTAATATACTATACATAAACAAGGTTTTATTGTTTATTATTTTTCAACAATAGCCCAGGAATATATTTTTACTATAAATGAATACTAAATTATCTTTTTCTTCTACTCATTAAAGAATCAAAATCTTTTGGAATATATAATTCTAAAAATTACCTTACTACTTTAAAATTAGTTTATTTCTATTATGTTTTATACAAATATAATTATAATTTTAAAAAAGTAAGCTAAAATAATTAATTGCTTTACAATTAAAATAAATAATTACAATTGTGCTATCCGAATGTTAAAAAAGGTTTATATCCTTTTTTGGTGTTTACTACGACTTCAGTCTTAAACATTTTTCAACTCTTGACTATTGGGTATAAAAAAGTAAAATGTTTCACAATATGCCACACTTCTAAAAATAAACCGTTACCAAAACCTAATTGATATTTTATTGATTGCTGAGTGAGGTAAACAAAATCTACAGTTATTTTTAATGTATTTTAACTACAACCCATATTTGTATGTAGCAACGTGAACACGTATTTAACTTATATATATTTGTGTGTGTACATATTATTATATTCATTTTCTATATTTTATCTATATTTTAAATATTATTATATACATAAAAAGATGCTCAACTAACTCATTATAATCTATTTAACCATTCTTGAGTTACTCTAAGCAATATATAGACATTGTGTTATTTGACCAAATAAACAAAAGTTTAACTCAAATAACTTGGTTTTATGGCTTATATTTTCATAAATGTTTTGTATAGTTTTCGAAATCCTATAATGAAATAACTTGTAAAATAAATTAAAATATAATACCGTATTAATTTTGAAAGTAGCAAAGTTTAATAAGGCCGAAAAAGTGTATTGTGTTTCTTAATATATTATGAAAAACGATTCGAGATGACAGGCTACATCTACGATGAACATAACTCAACGTACTAAGTTCTCACGATGATGTACTGAAAGTCATGTAACTTAAGGACAAAGTAATAAATATGATGAGACACACGTGGCCAAACTTTGTAAGTAAACTTTTCCGATTCGAAGCTGGCAGCTTTGACGTCCAAAATTGATTTCATATAACGCAGCTAACATTAGTTTAGTACTTTTTGAAATGTACGTTTCTAACACTAGTAGCATAAAAAATAATTAATCATAGTAATATGAATTGTCAGATCATTTCAACTACAGTAGCATCATTTACAATAATTTGATTGTAACTCACCTAAATACCCAATGTGTCAAAAACATTGTCTTACATTATGTAACTTTTAAATTATTTTTAATCATTAAGGGGGAATACGTCTAATTAAGTATCTTATTCAACTAAAATGCTAATACTCAACTTGAGTTTATTTTTTGTTTTAAATTATATTTTTATCAATTGTATCAATTCGATAACTGCAACTTAATATACTATTTATCATTCCTGATTATTTTATGAAAATTATATAATTTAATTAAAATCGTAACATTTCATAAAAACTTCACTAATTAATACTAATTGACTCATTTACATACTTTCATATACTATATTTACTCATTTTTAAAGTTTTGTCGGTTGTGTTATTTTTGAAAGTATAGTAATGTTAATAATATGGATATGTCAGTCCAAATAATTTTGAATTGATGAAAGTCTATATAAATTGATTTTATGTTTCTTTAACTACATAAGGCTAGGGTTACTGTAGGTAGTTAGCTACTATCTTAGTAGCAGCAGAGGTATGTTTCAAACTAAACAAGACAGTAAAAGGAAAGAGAAAAGAAGTTAGGGGTATAGATAAACTGAAAGAAGCTGAAAAAGCAAAACTAATGGAAGAATGTTTTGTGGATACATCTAACAACATAAAAACAAATATGGGAAACACAGATGAGACTTGGAACAACATAAAAGAAAGTATAAAGAACTGAGCAATAACACTAGTAGGAAAGAAAGATAGGAAGAGCATTAGTAAAGAATGTACCACGAAAGAAATGATGGACAAAATGGAGGAGAAAGGAGAAAAGGAAAAATATAGGAACTGAAATTAGAAAAAAATTACATGTCATGAAATAACGAACTGATGAGAGAATCGAAAAAAAGAAGCATGGCTAAGGAAAAAATGCAATAGTATAGAAAAACTCACAGGGGAAAGAAGAGACAATAAAATTTACAAGGAGGCTAAAGCACTAATATTCAACTAAAAGAAAACAATTGATATATCAATTGAATCAGTGGAGGGGGAAATAATTTATGAAGTTAATTAAGTAATGAAAAGATGGAAAAAATACATAGAATGATATGAATGGGATAAAGACCAAAAGAAGAATAAATGGGAATATAAGAGGAAGATAATGTATTGGAAGATAAAAAGGTTAAAAATATTAGATAGTGTACTATATATAACAATCAATAAAATAAATGAAGACTAGAAAGGCTATGGGAGGATACGAAATACCAGCAGAATTATTTAAGGGATTGTAGGAAGAAGGAAAATGGATAAATTGAAATGGATATTGTCAACGCAATCTAAAGAAATATGGTATAGAATGAAAAAGAAAAGATTAACAAATGATGTATATTTAAACAAAAAAGCAAAAGTGAAATAAGAAAACCTCATAAGAAATAAGACTGGGAAGAGGGGTTAGACAGGGATGGGCCTGTCTCCGGTACAGGCCTGTCTCTTCTTTTTAATATGAAAGAGATAATATGAGAGTGTTTCGTTGGAAATTGGTGGATTAGTGTGTGTGTGTGTGTGTGTGTGTGTGTGTGTTTGTGTGTGTGTGTGTGTGTGTGTGTGTGTGTGTGTGTGTGTGTGTGTGTGTGTGTGTGTGTGTGTGTGTGTGTGTGTGCGTGCGTGTGTGTGTGCGTGCGTGCACGTGCGCCTGCGCGTGCACGTGCGTGTGCGTGGGCATGTTCGTGGGCGTGGGCGTGGGCTTGTGCGTGTGCGTGTGCGTGTGTTTTTTAAAGGAGACGTTATAGAAAATGTTGAAAAATTCAACTACCTGGGAAGTTGGTTTACATAATATATGACAAGTAATGAAGAAATAATAACAAGAATATTATTGGACAATCTTTCCCAATAGGATTTGGAAGAAAGAGAAAAATGTGTGGGTCATTAGAGAAACAACTAAGAAAGAGGCTAGTTAAATGCTACATATGGAGTGTGTTGTTGTATGGTCTAGAAACTTGGACACTAGAAAAGGAGGATGTAAAATGACTAGAAGCAATGAAAATTTGGCTATAGAAGAGATTAGAGGGGAATAAGTGGGAGGGCAGGGTGACAAATGGAGAAGTATGAAGAAGGGTGGGTGAAGAAGAAAAATAATTAAGGAAATAAAGGAAATGAAAAAGAATTGGTTGGGGCATATGATGAGAAAGTAAGCTTTAATGAACACTGCAATAAAGGGAACAGTAGAGGTTAAGATGAGGAGAGGGAGAAAAAGATTATAAATGATGGACGACCTGAAGATGGGGAAGAAATATTGGGAAAAAAGGAAGCTCAAATCAGAAAGGACTGGGAATACAGTAATGTTTAATGAACACTGCAATAAAGGGAACAGTAGAGGTTAAGATGAGGAGAGGGAGGAAAAGATTATAAATGATGGACGACCTGAAGATGGGGAAGAAATCTTGGGAAAAAAGGAAGCTCAAATCAGAAAGGACTGGAGATACAGTAATGTTTAATGAACACTGCAATAAAGGGAAAAGTAGAGGTTAAGATGAGGAGAGGGAGGAAAAGATTATAAATGATGGACGACCTGAAGATGGGGAAGAAATATTGGGAAAAAAGGAAGCACAAATCAGAAAGGACTGGAGATACAGTAATGTTTCATGAAGACCTGACTCAGAATGGCCAATGATGATGATGAGGGTTACTTTAGTGTATTAAATATTTCATAGAACACATTTTATTTTGCAAATATTGTGAGGCCTCTACGTTTATTAACATGTGTCGTAAATTAACCTTTATTACGTGCCGCAAGCACATATAGGCGTAATAATTACAAAAATAATATTTTCTAAATAATATTTCTAATTCAATCCATCAGTGCGTTTGGGTTTTGGGCGGTGGCTTATGAGAGACGCATTTTTTATAGTACATGAGCACTCAATGGAAAATATGCATTGGATAAATGGTGCTTTAGGGGTTAATAAAATACCTTTGATACAAAACCTAAGGAATAACTGTGTTACTAAACCTATTCAAAATAACATAACTTGTTAACTTCAAACTTTGCAACTTAAGTACTTTGTTTGAAAACAAAATATATTCATTTGTATAAAATCAAAATACCACTTTAAATAGGAAAAATCTGTTGACCCATGACAAATTTTATCACACATATAAAATGTATATATTGCTTAAAGACTATAAAATGTATATATATATATATATACACATTTTAACACATGTAAAATGTAATATTTTATCTTCTAATTTCAGAATTTGTACTTTATTACTAGGTTCAGGAGCATACAGGAAAATATATATACTGTTTTCAACTGGAAGCACGGAACAACACATATTCACGCTCATTATTATGGCGCAAACAGAATGGGGTGAACATAAATAAAACCAAAACATAACATGTGATCTTCTTGCCATCTTGTGACAAGCAAAGGCACAATTTAATGTTATGGGTGATACGTTGGTATTATTAAACTTAATATGAGTGGATAAGTATAAAATACACGAGTGATACATTCGAGAGCCATTACGGTGGATGCTGAGGACGAAGATATCTTCTTGGTCAAGTGCAAAATTACGGCGAGGAGGTTGGGGAACCCTGTTCGGGTTTAAGAGTAGGTGCTCAATATTGGTGCACCAGCCTCAATAACCCTTATTTTGGTTAATTTTTAGAAATTGGATGAAGCTCTTATTAATATATTTTTATTATAATAAGCTATTAACCCCCTTTTGTTTGCCATCAATGTGGACACTACTAGGTAAGAATGGGTGTCCATTTTGGATGTTAGTCAAGGTTCGGATGTTGTAATTGTTACAAAATAAGGCTGTCTATTTGTTACATAGTGTATATAATTAATAGCCCAATGACAAGTGAACAGCTGGTAGTTATCAGCTGACCCCTTTCAAAATGTGTTACGAATCTGATTGGGATCGAACTGAGAACCTTTAGCTTATGAAGCTGTGATTTAACCAACTAAGCTACTGACCATTTTAGTTATTAGGATGGTAGTCAAGGTTTGGATTTTGTGCAGGGAAATGACTGAGTGTCAGGCTTGTCAGTTAGCCGAATATCAGACCAACACTATGAGGTTCGGATTCTTCGTACAGCTGTAGGTCCCTCAGTTGCCATGGCTACTGGGCTAATAATAAATAGCGCTTTCTGAGGAACAGTCGACCTTAGTTAGTAACAGTGACTACACTCGATCATCTACAGTCATCACACTCAAACCCCTCATATTCACCCCATATCTTGACGAGCGGTGTCCTAATAATGAATACAATTGAATTTTGACGTTCATCAACTTGTTAAAATGTCCAATAATATAGTAAACTCCTAAAAAGTACCAAACCCATCACTGTAGCTCATAGACCAAGTTTCACATTCCTTTATTCACGTCGGTCTAGTTACTTACGTATCTGGAGAGAGGTATGCTATCAACTGCAAAAGAGGGGATTGTTTTTTACTTGCTGTCAGCAGAGACTTGATCTCATTTAGGATACCTGTAGAATAAATCATGACATTTCATGATTATTCTGGCTTAAAGAAAGTTGTCTGTATGAAATATATGGTTGCAAGAGGGAGAATATACTAAATGTGAGAATGATCTAAGTTTGAAGACCATTTACCTATATTCACCCATATTCATACATATTATTGGCATATTAAGCATAAAAAATGCTAACTAAAATAACCTCTAGAAATATTTTAACTAGTTTAGGGACGATTTCTGTCTAACTTAGTCAGGCACCATCACATACATTGCTGGTATAAATACTTGTGTCAATATTTCTAAAAGAAAGATAGTTTTCCATGAGGAGAACTATGAATTTTAAGAGCACTGTGACAGTAATTTAACACTGTCGTAATTTATGACATTATTTATTATACTGTCAGTTCAGTTGATTACGTTCCCCCCTTTTATTTGATAAGGAGACGTTCAAAAAAGCAGCAAGTAAGTTTTGATAACTAATTTTATTAATTACACCATTTCTGTACTATAAAATACAAGTGTTTTCGATAGTGTTTTATATTACTAAACAACCACTTATGGAGTAAATACAACCTAGTAAACAATTCACCATAAAAACTATAATTATACAGTGAAAGTAACTAAATCGCTAACGTTTATTAATCTATTGTACTACTTTTAACTGTTATGTTAAGAATACAGTCAATATAATTCAAGAATCTAACATATTTTATTTTATTAGGAATTAAATATAGTTTGAAGTTAAACATTATTGGCTATTAATAATGTGAATTGATAACGCTTAAAGTTACATACGAACTAATATGAAAACTGTACTAATATAATGTTACAAGCCTATTATCAGATATTTTAAATATATTACTACATAAATTATTTAGTCAATGATGGTGCACAATTCTTTTCCCACAATATGTGTAGTCACCATAATGACCAACTCCACAAATCGGGAAACCTTCTGGTACAGGTGGAAAATCAGTGGGATCTCCGACTTTGAACATAATAGCCATTTTTGTTTCTAAATGCATTTCTAAATGGCAGTGGAAGAACCAAACTCCTAAAACGAATATTTATTAGAATTAGTAAACTATAATTAACTAATATAAATATTAGATATACGTATTTACTCATTAATTACACAATCCAGTTATATATGCAACAAAAGCAATATCAGTACTACAATGTTTCAATAAAATATTATTTTTCAGTTCCTTAACAACTTCAAGTTAGGTTTACAAATTGTATTATATCAATAATGATGTGCTAAAATGAATTTAAAATTTTCTTTTAAAAGTAATTTCCTTATTATATACTAATTAATGTGATAATAAGATATTTTCTTATTAAACGTGATATAGTACTGCCTGAAAAGGTTAATTATATTAAACTAACGTCTTTTTGAGGTTATATATGTGAGAGAATGCAAAAATGCGATAGAAATGTTTTATTTTGTGCTTTGTAACTAGCATTGTATCAAACTAAAATGAATGATATAAAAACATTCATATCGTTTAATAATAAAAATAAAATATTAGTTATTATTGAAAATGCTTGTTTTTAATGTTTATAACAATAATGGTATTTAACTGAAAAATTAAAAAAAAAAACTCTAAGGATTTACTTAACGAAAGTATATTAGAACACAGGCCAAAATAGTTATATGGATGAAAGTAGACGTAGAATTAAGTAACAATTATTACATTGAAAACATTTTAAACGTATTATAATCAACATAAAATAGATCATTTTATTATTTACAGCTAATAAACAAATGCACACGTATTAAATATACTTTATGTTTTGTAACGTGTGAAATTTTACAGTCTAGAGTGGTACAATATTGCGGGACTGATCACCCTGCATTATTTAGTTTTAAGTTAACCAATGTCATAGTGCGCTGACATTTTACCAATCATCTGTCATTCACATACGTCACAACTGCCTAGCCTACGTATTGTTGGTGAGAATAGTAGCCCTTCAGCTTCGCTGGATATTTAAAGCCGAAATTCAAAGAGGCCAAGGTGAACTACTACCATACTTTTTTTGCTCAGGTTTTGTCTTACTTAATTTAATTCAATATTAACATCAAAGTCAAAAAAAAACTATAAAAACGTATAGATTACTTAAACCTACGCCTTTGGAAACATGTTAGAATTGGAAATTAAATTGATGGAATTATTGAGAGAAACTAAAACTATACATGTTTGTTCATAAAAATCATTTTGTAAAATAATATGTAGTCTTATCTGATTTGTTATGTGTGTTAAATGTTTTAAATACTGAAATATCTATCAAATACTTATGTACGTTAAAGTCAATTACATTAAAATACTTTGAATTAGAGAATGACTTGTTTCGCACTTGAAATGTATGGTTCTTAAAATCAGCTGTTTAGGTTGCCATGGAAATGGAGAGGGCTTGATACAATGTTGGAGTAAACAAGACGATTGGGACAATTTTCATTGGAGAGTTACTTCTGATAAAATTTTAGTTGTTTTAAACTATTTCATGACACTGCAACATTTTAAGAAATAGTGAAATGTGAGTAAAGATGTCATTTGCAAAAGAAGCAGATCACAAAGATACTGTAACCTGTGTTTGCTGGAATTCACCAGAAGAAATAACTTCTTGTGGGGCTTTTTGGGATCACCTCTGAATCCAACCCCTGGACTATAGTAGTGTCCAAATGGGGCCGCTGGCTCAATCGATAAAAGTGATTTACGACTTCCGGTGAGCTGTCAAAGTTAAAGGGAAAAGTGGAGCTGAGTGACGTCAGCTTGTGACGTCAGCTGATGACGGGGGCAGTGACGTCATGGGGTTATGTAGGTCAAGGCAATTCAAAAGAAGTTTTAAAAAAGATCTTGCACGAGTTCCATTCGATTGTAGTATTCATTCGGTCGTTTTTGATTCGATTGTTAATAATCGAACAGAAAGAACCGAATGAGCACTACCGAAGGATTTCTGTTAATATTGCTTTATTATGATTGTTTTACAAATTCTTACAAATAGTGAGATAATACTATGTTCCTTTTTACCACATTACACAAGTATTTACAAACACAAAATTTGTTCTTCTTCACTTGTCGTTTCTCCTTGTCGGTGCATATTCCAAGTCCACGGTAGTTGTGGTGTCTGTAGTTGTTGCAAACACCTCCAATGTCACAGTGTATCCAGTCGACAACAGATCCTCTAACTCTTTATTAAAAACAAGGAGATCTTGTGAAATCGACAAATGAACTGTGTTATAAATAATTTCCTTAACTCTAAGAGACATGATAAACAGCTATCTCAAAACCTAACAATGAGTCCAAAATTGCTTTAACATCACAAGATGTACTGCTGCTCACCTCTTGTACTTGAAATGGATTCGGATTCGGAACATCAGAAGTCAATGCAGTTTCAACTTTGCTAACACTAGTTGTCGACGTAGAAACTGCACTATCTTGCAGAGGAGAATCCATGTGTACAGGTCGAGAGGTACACGTACACTGAGGTAGCGTTAGCATGCATATTAGTTACCTGGATGCCCTCCCCACCACTCTATAAGCCCCGCCTCAATACCCCCACCGCTTATTATTACAGACCCGCATGAGAACCAAGAATTTCGTGTCACTATGGAATTGTAAGTCCATGCTAAAACACAGAGTTGGTCCGCTGGTAAGACCATGATAAAACATAGTTGATCGTAGATCATCCGCATTCAAAGTGTAAATCGAGGACTTAGAAAATTCCCCGTTGCATAGTAAAACTCATTCTGCAATATGTGAATAATACATTCTAACCTAAGTACAGGACTTAGAAAATTCCCTGTTCCATATTTGAAGTTAGTTGCGTATGTATTTTTGTAGTAAATGTGTTACTTGTCTTTTAGAACCTGCATTCAAAGTATAAATCAAGTACTTAGAAAATCCCTCGTTCCTTAGTGAAATGTAGTTTGCAAGATGTGCATAATACATTCCAACCTACAGACTGGACTTAGAAAATTCCGTCAAGGACGATATCGAAGTAGTCTATTCATATGGAGAAGTTTGTGCACAGTAGACACTAAAAGTACGACATGTCTACCGCTACACAAACTAACTCTCTAAGTAATAACGTTTTTTTTGTTTTTTTGTTTGTTTTTTTATTTTTTTTTAATTTTTTGTTGTTTAATTTATTTCTTTATTTAATTTTCTTCTTATTGTTTAATTTATTTATATACAATTCCATTTATTGATCGTATTAAATACAACTTTTTGTTGTAGATTGTGTCTGGTGGCTTTGGCACACATGCTGGTAATCTAACCAGCATGTGTGCTTGCCTTCTACCATCAAATAATAATACCTTATGACCTTCTTCATGGGCCACAAGGTGATATTCCGTATTCTTCTTTAACCTTTTGAATTTGACCTCTGCGACATCTATCGGTGACACCAACTCCTTTACCAGCAGCATTTCTTTAAAAATAATTTCCAATATGTTATCGTTCTTTGTAGGCGTACTCTTTCTGAAGTACAAAGGATGGTTAGAGAAATTATTCTTAACCATCCTTTTCAGAGAATGGGACGGTTTAAATTTCTTGTTCTTCTCAGCAACAGTAGAAACATTTCTCTCCATTATTGCAGACGAAGTGACCCATCGACAGACCCGGCAAACCATCCCACCACCACCAACGTGGCAGTTGCAGGATATAAAAATGTTTAATTTATATCCTGTCATGCATACCACACCTGGCTATAAACTGTTGAACACACCTGTTGTCTCGAGGCTGGACTGTCTGGAGGTCAGCGCGGTAAAAACTTGTCTCGAGGCCGAACTGTCCGAATGTCAGTTCTGACTTGGTAGGATGTTATTCGGAAGAGCACCGGAAGTGGAAACGAAAGTGCCCCGGAAGTGAAAACGGAAGTGGACCGGAAGTAGACCGTAAGTGGACTGGAAGCAGACCGGAAGGGGGGAAGTTTGAGGGAATTCGGGAATTTTTGAGGGAAATTATCCAGCTGCCCCCTCCACGGATTACGGGTATATATAGGAGCGGTGAACGCTGCCTTCTCGCAGCCAGTATCGCTTCGGTCCAAAGGCTGATGCGATACAGCTGCCACTTCTTGTGGGATATTTTATTAATTAGGTGTTCGAGCTTAACATCTAATTAATGGAATACCTCTAACTCTTCCTTCTTTCTTCCCTATTGTGTTAGTGCATGCATATTTGATGTAGATTTGTTTCTTTCTTACCTTATTTAGTTGCTGTAGACTTAGTGGTTTTTCATTTTACCTTCTACTATGCTTTTACTAATTCTCTTTATTTGTTTTTATTGGTGGCTGTGACCTACTTACAGGACTTAGAACATTTCGTATCGCTTATGTAGAGTTAGTTATTTGTGCATGTTAGTTGCAGTATGCTTATAGTTTCTTTTTATTGTTGTGGTGAACTTGACCTACTTGTAGGACTTAGAATATTTCCCACTGTTTATGTAGAGTTAGTTAATGTAGTCTTAGACGATCCCTTTTTATTTATTATTAAAGTGACCTTGACCCACTAACACGAGTTAGATTCTTCTATCAGTTTGGTACTCGTGACCTACATACAGGACTTAGAGAATCTCCCTCTAACATCATACAACAATGACCCACTTACCGGACTTAGAGTGAGAATAATAATCTACCTATGCGTTCGTTTAAACTATTCAAACTTTCATATAACATCCAACGATTTTGAAGTGGTGAGGGTAGGCTATAAAAAAACAGCGCTAGTCGAAACCTTATCACTTCGCAATGGAAGCCACAGGTGTAAACACATGGTCTGCTCCTTCAGAGCTCGCTTTGTCAGAAGCGTTTTTAGCCATTCTGTCTTATGGATATCGTGATTTTAAATTGAAAATAGATATAGAACTGGTCCCATTGAAAATGGATAGCGTTGGGCGTATCCATATTCAATGGACGACTCCTTCAAAATTAGAAATGTAAAAATTCATTGCAAGATCGAGCAATGAATTTAAAGTAAAAAGTATCACATTGAATCTTGCGTAACTCTGCAGCTCCTAGCGAAAATAAACGTAAAATAGCAGGGAACTAACATTCCCTGTTACTTTAAAAACAATACAACGTGACCTTGACCCACTAACAGCACAGAAAATTTCAGTCATATGAGTATAAAAACTTCTTGCTTGCAAATAATAACTATGTGTTCAATTCCCTCAAGCCACACCCACAATTCTCCCCACCACCGCCTATATAAGCACGCTTACCACATTTATGGTTCGCAGTCTCTATCGAGCAGCCTAGCTAGCTGATCGGTTAAACAGCCGTTAGTAGAATCTTTAGTAATGAACCGGTACCATTCTTTACTAAAGATTCTCTCTCTTGTAATATATATATAGTTGTATCATGTACAGTAGCATGGTATTCTTAACATTTTACAATATTATTGCTTGTAGTTTTTACTGTAGTCTTTGTTGTTTGTATAAGTAGATGTTTCTTGTTTGGTGATGTTGAATTGTTTTATTTACTAATGAAATGTGTGATTTCTTACAGCTTTTAATCAAACCATTTATGTGATTGTTTGTCTATAGATCCTCACCCATCCTATTCACCACCCTAAGAAAAACCTTAAATATCTGTAGTCCTATTTACAAAATAAGATAGAAAACAGCCGCTGACTGGTTTGAAAAACGTTTTTATTACTAATCACATGTGTATTTCTTACAGTTTTCTCAAATGTCCCTCAAATTGGTAAAGTATAATGAGCACTACTTTCGTGATTGTTTCTACCATCACTAACTCTATAAAAGTGATAAAAAAGGTTGCCGGTGTTGGTTATAAAATGTTTGTTTTACAAAATAATTAATAGAAGGCTCCATTATCTGGCTTGTAGACAATAATTTGAGCTTTTTCTCACAGTCTGCTTCGCTTGCGGTCCAAAGGCCGATGGGATACAGCTGTCGCTTCTTGAAGGCTTGATTATCCGGTTTATACCCAAATAATTGGAGCTGGCTCATTAATGATATTTCCATTTCAAAATTATACAATTTCTTAAAGTAGAAAACCACACTTGTAATTGCTTCTGTCATTTTATTCTTTTTACCTCACCAAATCTACCGTCCTAACCTGTTAGGTCAAAGCCATGCAAACTGTACCCGTTGTCTCTTTGCCTATTCAAAGCGGTTGACAACCATCGATTACCTTTCATATCTCAACTCCTGACTTTACCTGATAGAAACAATTGCTGAGTGGTTGCACATTTTTTATTTTACTAATAATTAATAGAAGGTTCCATTATATGGATTATAACCTAATAATTGGAGCTGGCTTAGTAATTACACTTTCTTTTCAAAATTAAATGTCCCTTGAAGACAGAGGGGGGAACAGATCGGTTTGTGGTTGTTCATCCGCAATCACCAACCACTCTGTTCCCCGTTTTGGTAATACTTTAGAGTGACCTTGACCTACATTCAGGACTTGTAAAATTCACTCATTGCAGATATTTAAAGACACATGGGGAACAGATCATTTACCGATCTGTTCCACGCTCTTATAATTTTGTAAATTGACCTTGACCTACACTCAGGACTTGCAAAATACTTGCTCATTCTGGATACTAAACTACGTACAGCTCCCCCAACTCCAACCTTACCCCTACCCCATACAATCCTCCTTATAAAAGGGAAGCAAGCGTTTCTCGGCTCACATTCTGTTCAACTCTCATACACTTCAGCAAAATATACAAACCAGCAAGAAATTCTTCTGCTACAACTTCTCTCTTACTGCAAGCCTTGACTATGACTCTATGTCCACCACTATCATCATCATCATCTTCTTCTTCTTCATCTTCTTTTAATGAAAAGAAATTGGACTGTCCACCATCTATTGCTACTCAAAAACGGGTGAAATCCAATCTCTTCACCGCCTTCTAGTCATTCACTGCCTTCTACTCCTTCAAAAGAAGACGAACCAGCTGCTTTTACTACTCCTTCGGCCTCGCCTATCAGCATTTCTTCATCATCTTCATCATCATTATCATCATCTTCATCATCATCACCTTTATTATTTGTTAGAAATACCCCTTCCTCCGCCCTGCTAAGAAACCAACCCTTATCCACTAACTGTCAAAAACTCATTTCCCACCGAAAAAAGTCCTTCCATCCTCATAAAACCTGTTCCTACTTCTTTAAGAAAGGTCAAAAGAAAGGTGAGCAATGTGTTAGAGTTTGTCTTCACAATGAGGTACTTTGCAGTCTTCACCTTAAACTGAAAGACAGATCTAACACTATTACTCGCCTTTCTAGCCAAACAGCGGAAAACCTTTATAAGACTCGAATTAACAGGCTTCGAAAACTTAAAAAATACTTTTTGTCAAGGTGGTTGAATATACTACGGTTGTCTTGAGATGTGAAGACAGAAAGTACATCTTAAGACTACCTAAGGGTATGATCAACCCTGAACACCCAACTAAAACGCATTATTTAATACGAGGAAGTTGCGGAACCGCTGTTTGGAAACAACTTAAAAAGTAAAATTTATTCCGAATTCTTAAAAATTCTTAAAAAAAAAAAAAAACTGTAGAATGACTTTGACCTACATTCAGGACTTTTACAATTTCCACTCATTGTAGATATTGATCTATACAACACTACCACCCTGAACACCCAACTAAAATGCATTATTTAATACGAGGAAGTTGTGCAACCGCTGTTTGGAAAAAACTTAAAAAGTAAAATTTAAAATTTATTCCAAATTCTTAAAAAACTAGAAAGACCTTGACCTACATGCAGGACTTGCAAAATTTCCACTCATTGTAGATATTGATCTATACAACACTACCGTAACATCCTAATTGCAAATATACGTTATTATTTGTTTTATGTCTTCAAGCAAAATGGTGGGGGAAGCTCGATATATACCCAAATGAGCCAGCTAGACCAACACTCTATAGTAAGCTTCTTCCTGCAACGGAGATGGCTGCAACAATTATTGTAACACGTGTGCTATCAACGTGAAAAGATTATATAAAGTTTAGAAGAGAATCACATGCATTTCGACTTCCTAATCAAAACGTGGAAATGAAATTTGTTGAAATTAAGAAACATAATGGAATTGAAACAAGACAGAATAGAACCATGCTTACCATCCTTTGTCCATTCCTTCCAGACTGGGTTACAGATGAACACTCACAGTTACTGGTGGAAATAATTATAACTCCAAATACAGATGAAAATAATTAACACGACTGGTTTCAAAGTTGTGGAAACTACAAATTAACTTTCTATAATTAAATAGAGAGCGGGGAATAGATCAGTCTGTGGTCGAAGCGAGAATCACTTACTGCTCTATTCCCCGTTTTGGTAATATTATAAGATGACCTTGACCCACATCCAGAACTTGTAACAAATTCGCACATTCTAAATATTAAACTATACTTTAAACTATGTATCTTGCTCGATCCATCCCAATTGTACCTTGACACACTTTCTGGACTTGTAAAATATCCGCACATTCTGAATATCAAACTATACTTCAAACTATATACACCCCACTATAACTGTACCCTCCCTACTATAACTGTACCCCCAACCATTGTTCTCCCCCACCCAATCATCCCCCCACCCATTGAATCATTCTTATACAATCAAAGCGAACGCTTTCTTCACTCACATTCTGCAATCAGAAATGAACAGAACGTGTGCTATCTGTAATGTGTCTTACAAAAACAAGCGTAGTTGTAATTGTAATAAAAACATGCGAGAAAGACGAAGACAGAAAAAGCTGAGAGACACATATGAAAAATTAGCGGATGAAATCCCATTTTTAAACCAACAACAAGAACACAGACCCAGCAAATTACAAATACTAACATCAACAATGAAATATATAGAATTATTAAAAGAAATGCTAATAGAAGAAGAATCTGACTCGCAACAACAATTACCACAATTGTCACAAGAAGACATATATTTTCTAAATTAATAAGACAGATACGCACACAGTTTCCCTCCCTAGAAACTCGGCTCATAACTTACGAGTTGTGAGCCCAGTTTCACTACTAAATAGTTGACCTTGACCCATAGCCATGAAATAGCTCATTGAGAGTAACTTATAAACTATAAAAGAGGAATATATTTTAAATTTATACGGTTTGTTCTCCTTATCCTACTTCACTCTCCATCTCTGTATTACAATAAAAAGAGGTTTTTCCATCCCCCCCACCACTTTTATCTTAACCCCACCACCACTAGACATTGGTATATAAGGAGGTTTACATTGAGCTTTCTTCACTCTGTCTGTACCTATAGCAGAAATCACTTGAGTTTTCTTCACTCTGTCTGTACCCAATAGCAGAAACAATGGCACCAAGAGAAAACATCAAGCATGAATATATTCTTGAATTCCTAATAAATTTTGTTGCAAACGATCAGGATGAATGGGCACAATTCAATGTTCTATTCAATACTGAGGAAGAAATAAATAACTTAGAACTAGAAAGTTCGGAAGAAGAAGAATATGAATCGCAAATGGAGCAGTTGGAGTTGTTGAGTGATATTGGTTCAGAAGAGTTAAACATGTATCAACAACTAGTTGATATGATAAGTCTTGAAGAAGCTGTTACGTTCGTTATTGAAGAGTTGACAGAGGACGAAGAAGAAGTCGAAGTAGTGACGGAGGTGGATGAATCAAGTAACGAAACGCCGACCACCAGTAACAATTTGTTATCGATAGGTACACGCATTGTACGCCGGCAATTATTTTCAGCATCTTCTGAAGATGAATCAGACCAAGAGCAAATATTTTCAGCATCTTCTGACGATGAATCAGACCAAGAGCACACCGGAAATTAAAACCCATCATTTGACAACACCAAATCAAAAATAGAACTTTAATATTTGAAGTAGTGTTTTTTTTTAATTTCCCCTCTCCTAGAAACTCAGCTCACAACTTACGAGTTGTGAGCCGAATTTCGCTACTAATCATGTGACCTTGACCCACATCTAGGACTTAGCTCATTATGATATCCTATAAAATGATAATAGAGAAATATACTATGTGTTCACTCCGCTCTTTGACCTCGACCCGCATTCAGGACTTAGCCCATTGAGAATATCTTATAAAACTATAAAAGAGGAATATAGTTTAAAACTATATTGTTTGTTCTCCACCCATCCGCTACTTCCCCTCCATCTTTGCATAACCAATGAAATGACGTTTTATCCCCACCACCGTTGTTTGACCTGATATAAAAGGAGGTGCGCTGTAAGCGCTTTGCAATTAGCTGTCTGATTCTCGTCGAGAGCACATCATGTATTGCTGCAACATTTGCAATGAGTTATTTCAAGATGAGTGGCTTTTAACTATTCATCAAGAAATATACTACAACAAGAATAACAACAAAGTTCAATTAAATCAAGAAGAACTAGAAGAAATAGATGAAATGTTATCAACGCAGCAAAATGAACAGGAAGAATTAGATTAAATTTTATCAATACATCAAAATAACGAAGAAATTGAAAAAAATCGAGCAGAAAGTTCAAGACCCAGCGTCATTCACTATGCACCTGCACCAACTATAAATATCTCATTACACGCTCATGCACTACCAGGAAGAGTTATGACACATTTCAAAATTAACAACGCTAAATTAAAACTTGAAGACTTTGTAAATAACGCCAAAACTTTAGTGATAGATACCATGCAAAATGAATTAACACGTTGAATGCGGGCGACGTTGATCAACGATGTGCCGCAGTGGCGCGCTTGGCGGGAAGCGTTGTACAATGATCCTACAGTCCTTGAAATATATTGACTCAGTGTGAGGTTAGCCATTGCCCGGGAACCTTGTGTCGCTCGTCGCTTGTTGTGCCGGTCTTTGTGAACATTTCGATGTGCTTCGTTTTTGGATACCACTATTTTTGTGTTTGTGGTACCAGTTCTAAGTTTTAGTGTTTTTTAGGTTTGTTATATATATATATATTTTTTTGTTTTTTTTGTGTTGGTGTTTTTGTTTATATATTGTTGTGCAATGGATGATAGTGAGGTGTTGGAGAATGAGTTCTCGGACAATGACCTTGATTCTGACAGCAGCTCAGACAGCTCGGACGATGAAGATGGAGGGCAGCCGGATCCAACATGGCAGCCAACACTCTCACCAATCGGCATGCGGGACATTCCATTTACAGGTAACCCTGGACTTAGGGTGCCAATTCCCGGTAACAACACACCTATTGATTGGTTTTTTTTGTTATTAGATACAGTTTTTTTGGACAGAATAGTCACTGAGACGAATCGATATGCATTGGAGTTTTTCTGTGGACAAAACACCACTCCTGGTTCACGAATTGTAAATTGGAAAGACTTGACGAGGGAGGAACTGATTATATTTTTAGGATTATTTATGCACACTGGTACTATTCAAATGAATAGAATCAGTGATTATTGGAAAAAACACCCCCTTTTCAATCAAAATATTTTCAGCCAACACATGAGCAGGGACTGATTTCAAATAATCCTTAGATGTTTGCATGTTTCAAGGGTAGGTACATTAGAACATCCTGAACCGGCTAACGACAGGGCTTACAAAATTAGGCCCATTGTAGACTATCTAAACAATAAGATGAGGGAAATATATTATCCATCCCGTGAACTGACCATTGACGAAGAGATGGTACTGTGGCGTGGCCGTTTAGTATTTCAGCAATACATAAAAGGGAAGCGCCACAAGTATGGAATCAAGATCTATTCTCTAAATGAACCAGAGGGGTTGCAAATAAGGTTTCACGTCTACACAGGAGCAACCGATCCCTGCGCAGGTTCAGGTCACACAATTAAAGTTGTCATGATGTTGATGAATGATTTTTTGGGAAAAGGTCATGCGTTGTTCATGGACAACTTCTACAATTCTTTAATTTTGTCGTCCAAACTCATACGGAACCTGACCTACACCACGGGCACTCTGCGGATAGACAGAAGGCATAACCCGCCAGCAGTAAAGTCGGCACAGTTGCAAAAGGGGGAGACCATTGCTAATTATTCCGAGAGCGTGATGGTCGGTAAATGGAGGGACAAAAGGACCGTTGCATACATTTCTACCCAGTTCTAAAACGAAATGGTAACCAATAGAAACAAGAGAAACCAGGTAAAAGTAATGCCCAAACCACTGATGCAGTACAACGCTCACATGAAGGGAGTAGATCGGATGGATCAGATGCTCTCTTACTATCCATGTGAGCGTAAAACACTTAGATGGCATAAAAAAATATTTATGCATTTCCTGCAAGTAATTATGATCAATAGTTACTACTTGTATAACATGAATAACATTGATGATAGGCTGTCTCTATATGATTTCCGGATAAAAGTTATTGAGAAACTGCTTCCCCCCCCCACCAGCCCCAATTATGATGACTCATACGAGAAATAGTATGCACAGACTATCTAAGAATGAAAAGAGAAAATCAAATGGCCACAGTGCGCAAAAGGCTTGTCGAGTTTGCACAAAAGAAGGCTATCGCACGTTGACTACTTACATTTGTGCGGTATGTCCAGGTCAACCTGGCCTCTGCGAACTTCGTTGTTTCGACAAGTTCCACGAGGACATTCATGAGTGAAATATAGTGTAACAATGGCGGTGGGAAGTGTTGTAAATAGTTTTTTTTATTTTTAGTATTACCCAGTTTTTATATTACAATACATTATTATAACTAACTGTACATTCTCATGCCATTCAATAATATTGTGCGCAAACTTATTATTATCGTGACTAAACAATATTTTTCCACAGAAGAAGTTTTTTTTTTTTTTTTTTTGTAAAACTGTTTATTTATTCTGTTATGCAATTATCAATAATGGGACTGTACAAAATTGTCAACAATCGCCAGCTGAGTAACGCTTAACGGCGCCCCAGGCGGACAACGTTGATCAACGCACCGGAAATGACGTCAACGGAATTGGCCTAATTCCACATCTGGACACCTTCTGACACTACTCTGGCTATAATGGGACTATTTATAAGGTAAATAAAAATTTATTATATTTCAACCTGGGGCATGCACAATGTTGGGTGATTTCAGCAGTGAACGTGTTAAGAAGATTGAACTTTATTAAATTTGGACTATTATTAGATGCTTTGTTTGTAAATATGCAGAATGAAATATCACATAGTCCGTACCATCATGTTTACCTTGGATATTGATTATATTGTAAATATTTTAAAGAGCTCTTGACAAAATTACAAGAACACGAAGGAGAGGATCTGGATGGAGTTTGTTAGAAATAACAGGGCTCGATGTGAGAGTGCACAAACATGGGTACGGATTGAGAGGAAGTAGCTATATCCCGCTTCCTGAGAAGATTGCTAACATCAAATCTTGTATTAATGTACAAAATGAGAATGCAGAATGTTTTAAATATACCATGCTGGCAAATTACGTTAAAGACAATGTGATAAGACCTAGCAGAAAATATATAGAAGTCCAGCATAAATACAGTTTTGTTGGAATGAAGTATCCTGTTTCTATAAAGATGTATCAAAATTTGAAAAGCAAAATCCATCAGCCTCAGTTAACGTGTTCGGTTTAGATTCTTCAAACAATGTATACCCCTTGCGCATAACAGCAAGTGAGCAAAGACACCATACGGACTTATTATTAATCACAAAAGGAGATATTTCACACTATGTATACATTAAAAACTTCGAAGGACTAGTTCGTAATCAATTATCAAAGCATAGAGAATTAAAAACAACGTGCAAAAGATATTTTTGCCATACAAACAAACCATTTAGAAGAGGAGGTAGAGAATGGTTACAAGAACATCAGCGGCTCTGCAGTAGAAACAGCGAAGTGAGAGTTCGATTGCCGCATCCCAGCAGAGCACAAGTACATTTTGATAAGATCCATCACCAGTACCGCATTCCCGTTGTTGTATATGCAGATTTTGAGGCATCATTACTTCCACTCGAACATGATGAAGGTGATGAAGAAGTAAAACGAAAAAGTATCAGCTGCATCAACCAAACAGCTATTGTTTGATGATAACGTCCACGCTTCCTGAAGACCATCTGCAGAGATATCAACTGACAACAACACCGAAGATTTACCGTGTTGAAAAAGCAGCTCGATACTTTGTTGATGATCTGTACGACATCGCCACAAAAGTAGAAGAAATGTACAAAAGTGTGAAAGTAATGTTACCGATGACGCATGTACAACAACAACAACACGACTCATCAACAGAGTGCTATCTATGTAAGAACATCTTTACAACGGGTAACGTTAAAGTTCGCGATCATGACCATCTCACAGGAGTTTACAGAGGTGCAGCCTGTAACTCATGCAACCTAAACTACAAAATTCCAAAATTTTTACCTGTAATTTTACATAACCTCAGTGTATATAATTCGCATTTCATCATTCCGGAATTAGGAAGAGATGATGGAGCTATAGATGTTCTGGCCACGACGATGGAAAAGTTTATAAGTTTCTCAAAGAAAATTAGTAAAATTAAGCTTAGATTTTTAGATTCATTTAGATTCACGTCATGCAGCCTTCAGAAGCTGGCAGAAAACTTGAAAAAAAAGATCTAGTAGAAACTAGTAAAATTGTTCCTGATAGTAAAATAGATTTGGTTCTTCGTAAAGGAGTCTTTCCCTACGACTATATAGATGGACATTACAGATTCGATGAAACATCGCTTCCAGCAAGAAAGAAATTCAAAAGTAAACTAAACAATTTGCACATTTCAAAAGAAGATTACCGTCATGCATTACGAGTGTGGAAGGAGATGGAAATGAAAACTCTAGGAGACTACTCTGACTGTTATGTGAAAGTGGATGTCACTTTACTTTGTGATATTATGGAAGAATTTCGTAATACTTGTTTCTCTGCATACGGTTTATATCCTTTATATTCTTATACTTTCCCCGGTTTAGCTCGGCAGGCCATGTTAAAAGAAACAAAATGCAAACTCCAGCTATTAACAGATATCGACATGGTGTTAATGGTTGAATGAGGCGTTAGAGGCGGATTGACTCAAAGTGTTACGAGACATGTGAAAGCCAACAACAAGTATCTCACCGATTATGATGACACGAAACCATCGACTTTCTTAGGCTACTTCGACGCCAACAATTTATACGGCTGGGCGATGTCGAACCCACTCCCTTACGGCAACTTCAAATGGGTTGATCCGAATGTAATCGGTGATATTTCACAAATCCCTAAAAACGGAGACGTTGGATACATTCTCGATTGCGACTATGAATATCCCGAGCAGTTGCACGATCTACACCACGATCTTCCACTACTCGCAAAAACAGAACTGTCTGAAATCGGAAAATATCCTAAACTAATGATGACTGTAAATGATAAACAACGCTATGTTGCACACTTTTAGGTTGTTAAACAGGCCTTAGAGTTGAGATTACGTATTACAACAGTTCATAGACTATTAGAGTTTTCACAATCATGCTGGTTGAAACCTTACATCGATTCCAATACCAGGAGAAGAGCAACCGCTACTTCACCATTTGAAAAAGACTTTTATAAATTAATGAATAATGCGATATTCGGCAAATCAAAGCAAAAAAAAAAAGAAAACACAAAAACATCAAACTCATCACTAACCCACGAAAACTACAGAAGCTTGTACAGCAACCAATCTTTGGTACATCTTCAATTATAAATGAAAACATTGTTGCGGTGTCTATGAAAAAGATCAGTGTTTAAATGGATCGTCCGTTGTACGTAGGCATGTCGATTTTAGACATTTTCAAAACGCACATGTACGATTTCCATTACAACAAAATTGTAAACTTTTATGGACGTGAAAACATCGGAATCTGCTACATGGATACAGACGCATTCATTTACTGGATAAACACTCAAGACATGTACATGGATCTTCGTACATTTGTTTACTGCGACGAATTTGACTTTTCCGACTACCCGAAAACACATCCAAACTACGATCAAGATAGAAACAAGAAAGTACTCGGCAAATTTAATGATGAAGCTAACGGATTTCTATTGGAAGAAATTGTATCGCTTAAACCTAAATTGTATTCAGTGAAACTGCAAACAGAAGAAGAAGAAGAAAATGCATTAAAGAATTTGATTAAAAAAGCAAAAGGTGTAAAGAATGTTTATTTAAAGAAGAAAGTAAACTTTGAACTCTACAAGCAATGTTTGTTTGAAGATGTTGTATTTGCTGGGAAATTCAACTCGATAAGAAGTTTCAACCATCAACTGTACAGTATAACCGAAGTTAAAAAGGCGCTATCTTCCGATGATGACAAGCGACATATCCTTCCAGACAAAATCCACACATTACCGTTTGGTCATTACTCTCTTCACCCTATTGATGAATAACCTCTCGTGAGGAAAAAAGTTGATGTCTTGTAGTTTTCTAGTCAATTGTACAACGTTTGTTATATGTATGTAGCTTTATTCTAGTCAATGGTAAAATAATGTATACTGTAATATATAACCACTCTGTACTGTACAAAAGTTAAAAAAGAATAAATAAGAAAAAGAAACAAAGGAAAATAGAAAAAAACAACACAACAGTATACGTTAACATTTACTGTTGTGTTATTTTTTAAAGTACCAATGTTTGACCTTGGGACTTGTGTTTGTTCTAATTTAATAATATGAGCGACATGGGACACAGCACAATTTCAGCTATGTTTCAACTTTTTTGTACATGGTTTTGAAATGAACTATATAAGATGTGGTTACATATTAAGAAACTACTATTATTGTTACAACTTAGAAAGCAGCAACATCATGGAAGAGCTAAAGAAGAAAATTGTCGATGAACTTCATAAGCCTGCAAGAGTTCATTTTCTAAGAAGAAATACCGTTGTAAAAGGTATAAATGACTTGTATCAAGTGGATTTAATTGAAATGAGACCGCATAGCAAAATAAACAAGGGATACAACTATATAATGACAATTATTAATTGTTTTACTAAAGTAGCTGATGCAATACCTCTATGAGACAAGACTGGTTAAAGTGTAACAGAAGCCATGCGAATAGCCATGAAAAGAGATACAAATAAAATTAAACATTTACAAACTGATGATGGAAAAGAATACTTTAATAAACAGTTTGCAGAACTAACGAAGAAATACAAAATAAACCATTATTCTACAAATTCAGAGATGAAAGCTGCTATAATTGAGAGATTTAATAGAACTTTAAAGGGAATGATGTATAAGATGTTTTCCAGAAGAGGTTCTTACGTATGGTACGATGTGTTACCGGATCTAATAAATGAATATAACAACAAGTTTCATCGAACTATCGGTATGAAACCTAACCAAGTAAACAGAAAAAATGAAAAGACTGTTTTAGAGCGCATAAAAAGGAATGCTAAGCCTAAAGTAGAAAAAAAAATCAAGAAAGTTTAATGTAAATGATAAAGTTCGCATCAGCAAATATAAAGGATTGGTTACCAAAAAATACTTCCCCAATTGGACGAATGAAATGTTTACAGTAATTAAAGTACAACCAACTGTACCTTGTACCTGAAACGTATATTTTAAAAGATAACAAAGGAAACCTGTTGCAAGGTGCATTTTATGGACATGAACTGATGAAGTCGACAGTAGGTGATGTCTAACTTGTAGAAAAGGTGTTGCAAAGGAAAAATTACATGGTTAAAGTACGCTGGTTGGGATTTGACAAGTCCGAAGATTCTTGGATACCTATAAAAGACCTTGTATAGTAATAGAAGCTCAGCATTTAATCGACGATCACTGAAGAGAATGGAGATTATTCAGCAAAGGGATAAATTCAATATTAGCAATATTGATGATTTAACAGTGGACAAGACTACAACAGTCAACAATGGTAGACACGGCAGTTTTCTTCCAAACACAGTTCGATGTATTGTGAGCGGCCCTTCAAATTGTGAAAAGACTAATATTGTCTTTAATTTAATAACTCATCCGAAGGGGCTACGGTTTAATAACCTGTATATATTTTCAAAGTCCTTGCAACAACCAAAATATTAATTGTTAGACAAGATACTTTCCGATGTGCCTGAAGTTAACTTTTATAAATTTAACGCTAGTGATAGCGTTATGCAACCAAACCAGGCTAAACTGTATTCTGTGTTTATATTTGACGATGTTTTTTGTGATAATCATGATACTGTTAGAAACTACTTTTCCATGGGAAGACATAAAAACATCGACAGTATATATATATATATATATATATATATATATATATATATATATATATATATATATATATATATATATATATATATATAGGACAAACTTATAGCAAGATCCCGAAACAACTCATCAGAGACAATGCGAATGTTTTTATTGTATTCAAACAAGATGAAAATAACCTAAAACACATATATAACGATCATGTAAATGCTGATACGTTATTTGACACGTTTAAACAGCTGTGCGGCAAAGCCTGGAAGGAAAAGTATGGATTTTTGGTTATCATGAAAGATCAAGCTATAAAAGACGGACGTTACAGAATAGGGTTTGATAAATTTGTTTTAATAAAGTGAACATCAGTATTATCATACGAGTCTTCAGGGTGTAAACATGGAAAACCAGGAAAAGCTATTAAAACAAATAAAATCACTTAGTGATTCTATTAGACGGAAAAGTAGAGCATTGAAGTTGGGCATAAATGAACGAGAGCAATTTTTAAAGTCAACATTCAATCCTGTCATTGCACCTTTGAAACGATTGTCACAAAAGGTTTTACAAAACCACGCAATTTGCCTAGAAGAACACGATATTCTACCCATTTTAAAACATAAAGAAACCGAAAGAAGTGAATATTCAGAAGAGAGTGAAGAATCGGAAGAAAGTAAAAAACCGAAGAAGACAAAGAAGAAGAAGAATCTACAGATGTACTAAGGGAAAAGGGGATTGTGGATAAAAGTGAATAAGAAGAATCTGAAGAGGCTAATATCGGACCGTCCAACTTGACCAAATTAGGCACAGATATTATGTTTAAAGGAACACTTGGAAGGCAATACTTGTTGAAAATGTTACATTCCTCGCAAGCAAATCGCAATTATCATACGTACGGAGCTAGATTAGTAGATGATGGTGAAGGACTAATGATTGAAGATAGTAAACTCAACATAGATAAAGGTGATAATGTGATAATTGGTGATAACAAATATAAAGGCACAAAGGGTTTGTTTGAACTCATTTTTAAAAATAAACCAGTAAAATATATTAAAAAAGATCTGAATTTGTTTAAAACGATATTGGAAAATACGAATGCCCATAGAAAAGGATATTCCAAAGCCTCGTCTGTACATAGAAATCGATCAGTGAAATATGAAAGTATTATATCAAATCTATTCCCATCGCAAACGTTGAAAGGAAATCGTAATAAGAGAGCGTTATCCTCTGCGGAAATTAATGTTTTACACAAAAAGAGGAAAACATGTGATCCCACCTCATCAGGAAAGGGTTTATTTAAAAGACTATACAATACTAATATAATATATTATAATGATATCAATAAGTTGGTGGATCGAATGAGATTATTATATGAAGCGATGGAAGCAGGACATACTGGTTTGGACAATGAATGGATCGCTTTGAGTGATGAACTACGCAGTAGATGTATAATTGTTTATTAACCAACATATAAGTAATATTGAACTAAATATAGTGGTTCAGTTTAACCATGAGTGAGGACAAGTTTGGACGGTATTCCGTCACTGGAGAATAATCAATTGTTTTAAATAAAAACTGCGGTTTCCCTGTTACATCAGAAGGTGATTACAATATCGGCAATAAACATTTGAAATTTGTTAAAGATCCTCAAGATAATAACGATGCCATAAATTTGAACACATTGAAATCGGAAACGGCAACTTGTTTAAGAGCTGAAGTGGATGATACATTAAACGCTAAAAAACGTAGAATTAGTAATATAGCAGGACCGCACAATGAACAAGATTGTGTCACTAAAGAATATGCTGACTCATTGGTATTAACTAGTTTGAAACTTGAGGGAAATACGTACAATGGCAAAGGTAAGGCCATTCAAAATGTTGGAGATCCGCTGACAACCTCAGATGTTGTTTAAATACAATATATGAATAAAATGACTCCTACCCAAAGTGATGATCACTGGAGTTTTGCAAATAAAAAGCTAAGCAATATAAAAGAACCTCTTTATGATGGCGAAGCGGTAAATCTAGCAACTCAACAATCGTTGACGATTTGCAAAACACATAAAACCGATAAATACTTCGATGCTAAATATTTACAATGATCAAATGTAGGTGATTGTGTACATGATGGAGACGCTGTAAATAAAAGAATGTCGGATTTTTCGTTTGAAGTGTGTACTAAATCTTATGACCAGAAATTGGAAAGGTTGGGTTCTGCTTTATTTCATTATATTCACAGGTCTGCAGGCAGAGCTGCAGATCCACAAGTTACTAGTAGAAATTATTTAGATTGGCCAAATATACATAACCCGAGTGATTTAGCGTTAGAACCTGGAAATTGATATATGAGAGAAAATAACATCTTAACTATATATATATATATATATATATATATATATATATATATATATATATATATATATATATATATATATATATATTATAGATAAGCAAAATGAATGTTGCATTTAAAGAAGATTTTTTAAAGAGTGCTCATGTTTGTGTACATTCGTGCTATATAAATACACAATGGTGAAGGATAAGCGAAACAGTCGCATTCAATAACTAACAAGGAGAGGAGGAAGAATTCTATCAACAGCAGTTTCGGCTTTGACTAATCCTGTTGGAGCTAAATTGAACTAAGCGATCGATTTATTACCTGTGGAATCGCATTTGCCAGGTGGTTATAAATATTGTGGACCCGGAACGAAATTACAACAGCGTCTTGCAAGAGGAGATCCTGGAACAAACAAACTGGACAAAGCTTGCAAAGAACACGATATGGCATATTCAAAATATAGTGATACCAAAAATATATCAATAGCGGATAGAGCGCTAGCTGAAAAAGCTTGGCAAAGAGTAAAGTCTAGCGACGCGAGTATTGGCGAAAGAGCAGCGGCCTTAGCAGTAACAGCAGCAATGAAGGGAAAAACTACATTTGGAGGTGGTAGGAAGAAAAACAGGAGTGGAGGAAGAAAACCATATAAGAAACGTGGAGGAAATATAAGAAAAAGAAGACGTCAATCAAGGAAAAATAAAGGAAAAAACAAGCCTACATTATGGTCTATGATAAAAAAGGGAGGAGGACTGTACCTAAGACCGTATCGTGTGTATTAAATGAGAAAAACAATTGATCATTCCAAGTAAATAATTGACAGATGAAGAATTGATTAAATATGTTTCGTGTTTAAAAATCCCTTTCTTCAGAGGAGTTTACATGAAAGACGCATTACCTGATAAAATGTGGAAGAACGAGACTGGAATTGTAAATTTAGATAATACCGTAGGATCAGGCACTCATTGGGTGTGTTATAAAAAATTGGGAAAAACCGTTTATTAATTTGATAGTTTTGGAAATCTGCAACTGCCGAAACAGCTTTACAATTATAATAGAGAGCAACCCCAAGACACGTCAATCTGTGGACATTTATGCTTAAACTTTTTAGCTACAAGTGTTAGTCAACTTTAAGATGTCGTCGTATACAATTTCATTGGTTGGTAATTCATCGACATTGAAAAGCACCCTTTTTCCATCACTGCGTTTACAAAAAGGAAAACTATGGGAAGCGGCTTTATTGGATTCAACAACGTACAACTCTATTCCGAATATTACCGAAGGTTTTAACAACAAAATACATTATTACAAGACTAAAGATAAAGATGGAAAATATTCAGAACTGGAAGAATTTAGTTTACCAACAGGATCTTATGAAATAGGCAATATCAACGAAGTGATACAAAAACATATGGGTGAAGAAAATATACACATCGTAGGAAATAACAATACTATAAAAGCTGAAAATATTTCCAGATATTATGTTGATTTTACTAGGTCGCAGTTGATTGGGGGATTATTAGGGTTTTCTAGTAAAATGAATATATTAGAACCTAATAAGCTATATTCAGGAGGTAACACTGTGACAATACTCAAAGTGAATTCAATAGACGTAACGTGTAATACACGGATCCTACAGAAACGGGGAAAACAATCATATATTACACACGTTCTACCCTGCAGTCACACCTGGATACAAAATAGTTGAAAACCACAAAACCTAGTGTACCTCCCTATAAACACCAGTTTCGTTTCAGAGGTTGTACTAAACATACTGGATCAAGACGGTAACCATATTGACTTTAGAGGAGAAGATATAACTGTAAGAATCCATATAAAGTCAACAGCTTAAACAATGTGGTTGTCATTTGAGAAGGAAGAGGTGACTGGTAAACAAGTCAGTACCTCATTGTCTGCAGAAGGACTAACAATTGAAAACATTCGTTTTCTGGAAGGAATAGGATTAAAACTTGTAAAACACAACAGAAATGGAAATACTAGATGTAACACAAGGCCCTACACTCGACGAGACCATATGGGAAAAGGAGTATCACTCGCACAACCCTTACGCTTCGTCAAAATGAATAATAACGATGAAATCAGAATTCCTATACAACAACAAGACATTTACACTCTTCCGAGTGTTAGTTATTTATATATTGAACGTAAAGTAAAAAAGAAAGATGGGACCACTGGTTCTACTGTTCCGTTTATAAACAATCCCATGGCGTATTTATTTGATGAAATTAGATACGAAATATCTGGAGTCACAGAGGATTCAACAAAAAAGGTTGGCATTTCTAGTACATTGAAAGGTTTAGCGTCTATAACACCGAATGAGCAGAATCTGTTGGCTGTTGCAGGATGGGTTGCACCAACCAAGGACACGTTCATTCCCGACTCATCGGGAAACTTTGATTTCTACGTACCTTTAAAATTACTACTGGGTTTTGCTGAAGATTACCGAAGAATAATAATAAATGTAAAACAAGAATTAGTTTTATTGAGAGCATCCAACGATAAGGATTGTATCAAAGCAGATGCAGGAACAACTGATGCCAATCTGGAATGGTAATTGACGTTGGACAAAATTGTTTGGAGGGTCCCACATGTGCGACTAAATGATGAACATAGAATTACACTGTTGAGAAAGTTAAAATCAGACAGGGAGATCGTAATGCCGTTCAGAAGTTAGGAGTTTCACAAGTACCCCGTTTTACCTTCAACTCTATTGCACACATGGAGTGTAAAGACTTCTACTCATTTGGAAAAGGTGAGATATGTGATATTCGCATTACAAACTAAAAGAAGAAGTGTACTTACCGCAAACTCTGGTGAATTTGATCATTGCAAGTTAACAAATTGTAAAGTGTACCTGAACTCACAATTCTATCCTTATGACAATATTAATATATCGTTCAGTAAAAAAAGGTACAGTGTATTGTACGATATGTACGCTAGGTTTCAAAGTTCCTACTATGGTAAAACAAACACACCTCTACTAGATCCTGAAAAGTTTGCAACTAAAGCACCGATTGTAATAATCGATTGATAAAAACAAAACGAATCTGTAAAATCATCTAGTGTAGATATAAAGTTAGAACTGGAATTTAACGAAAACATCCCTGACCGTACATCTGCATATTGTTTAATTTTGCAGGATAAAATTGTAACATACACACCGCTGTCTGGCATTGTAAAGACAGTTTTGTAGAAAACGTTTACCCCCACCACTGCATCTGATATAGGGTAGCGAGCAAAGATGACAGTCCTCATTCTATCGTCTGACACCACACTGGTAACATCAACTATAAAATGAGTTCTCTACCATTTGTTCAATGTGAGTCGGGGGAAGTAGCTCCGTTACAGAAGGAATATAAAGCCGAAGAAAATGTAATAGTAAAGGAAATAAGCGAGTTTTTGAAGTTTGAAAAAAAAGAAGACATCAACGACAGCGGCAACGAAAACAAAAACAACGATGAAGCAACAAAAGTGAGCTCCAAAAGAAAAAGGAAAGTTGAAGAAAATATTTTAGCAGATATACCAACTGAAGCTTTTCTGTGAATCTTCTATCCAATTTCAGCATGTTTAAGTAAAAGTATTTCTATCGGAGTGATGAAACCATTAGATTATTCACCTACAGTGATAGTAAACCATGGACCCAGAATGGTGCTATTTTCTACAAATGCATGGGAATCTTTCTTGAAACATTTACATCTGATAGAATGCTATCTCACCAGCAGTATGTGTGCAAGAAAGACAAATATTCGACTTTTGGATTGTGACAACGAAATTGATGTGGTTAAACATAGAGGACAACTACAAGTGCGTTTGAGAGACTTGACTCAACATGACAATAAAGTTCTACTAACACGTGAAGAATTCTACATTTTAAAGTTTGCAACATCACCGGTTACTAGGTACATGAGACAGTTAGTATTTTCAAGCTCTGTCATAAAGGAATATTTGGTTGATACGTTGGAAAACCAGCCTGATAGCACAGTACTATACGGACCTGTGGATACATCTATCTTTAATAGAATACCTCATGAAGTTGACATGTGGAGAAAATTGAGAGACTTTGAAAATGTTGTACAAGCTACAGAAAAGGTTGGTGTAGAGGAAACTAAGAAAGAAGAAGACAACAACAGTGAACCACAAAAAGAACAACATCAACAAGTGTAAATTAAAGGAAGGAGAATATGAGGGGTAGGCCTACCGGGGATAGTGCCCACGTTAAATATACACCAACGCGCCTGTAACTGTACAGCCTAGTATTTAAGTATACTTACCGTGGTGTGGAAAAAAGTTGATCTTCAAACTCTGACATGGACAGAGCGGATGATGATGGTCAAGTTTCAGTAAGATCGTGTGTTGTAGAAATTCAAGCATTTCGAAGTAATAGCAACAAGTTTACTATCAAAGAATTAGTAATTTTGGACTTGCACACATTTGTTGCCTATCCATTTATGTTTAAGGCACCATTTTCTTTTAACAAACTTAATTCAAAAACAAAAAGAACAAACAGATGGGTGGCAAAATATTTGCATCACATACAGTGGTACGAAGGATATATAGCCTATACTAATTTACACAGTATTATGTTTAAATTTTGCAAGCAGTATAATACTATCTACACAAGAGGACTGGAAAAAAGTAACTGGATACAACGATATACGAAAGGAAATGTTTTCAATATAGATGTAGACTATACTTATGACAATCAGCAAAGTCGTTCTTGTGTTACTGCTAGAAATTCTAAACACGGGCAAACACAGTGCGCGTTGCGCAACGCATATCGTTTAGCTAATTACTTGTTGGACAAAGCCATATGTGTAGGTGTTGGTGGTGGTGGTGGGGATGGAGTGGGGTATAAATATGGGGAAGTGATTCGCACGCAGCAGTAGTATGACACAGGACTCCAAGGAGGTAACATCTTACATGACACCGCTAACAAAGATGACATCGAAGCAGTTTCTGGAAACACTAGTTGATAGATTCAACTCCAACTCGAAGTCAAACCTTCTGCTGACAAAAAAATGTTCAGAGCTCAAGGAAAACAAACACTACATCATCCATAGTATTAGAAAACTGGAAACAACCCATGGAGAAGCGATTTTGGTATCACTCAGCGATGCACCCTTCACTACAGGCGATGAACCTAAGTTTCAAGTGTTTCTACTAAAATGATTTGTTCACCTTCTACAGAATGAAGACTTGCGAGATATCAACCCTGGATCCCTGTATCTGGTGTCCCACGGATCGAGCGGAAACAATTCCACTGAAATCACTCTGCATGTCACACACGAATGATGGATGTATTATTTCTATGTAACATTTCCATCCAATTGTATAAAGTTTGTAATTTGTATATAGTTGTCTTGTAGCATTTCTAGTCAATTGTATAAAGTTTGTTATCTGTAGTTATCTCATAGTTGGGTTGTAACATTTCTAATCGATTGTAAAATAATGAAACTGATGTATAAATATATGTAACTACTCTGTATTGTTCAAGGTTTAAAAGAAAAGAATAAAATAAAGAAAAGAAAAAAAGAAAAAAAAGCAACGCGACAGTATATGGAAACATATGCTGTCGTGTTGCTTTTTTTTAAAGTTCAAATGTTTGACCTTGGGACTTGTGTTTTTTCAAGCTTTTCTAGACAATTGTAAACATGATTTGTACAAACTTTAAATGTATTTATATATATAAAAAGAACAACACTTAGCCATCTTTTTTGGTGTTTTTAATTTTCAAGATCGATTTCTGTCTCGAAAGACCATCATCAGTTGAAAACAGAATATAAAATGTATGTTTGACCTTGGGACTTGTGTTTGTTTCAATTTAATAACAATGCAGTTCGGAAAATGAACTTGATTGGTGGAAGAAGAAGGGAGTGATGTAGTGGGGGAGGGACCGGTAGTGGGGGTAATGGTATTGGTGGGGGGAAAGTCCGAGTACCTAGCAGACATGCTAGCGCTACATTACTTCGCGTCCAGCTCTTCAACAGTGCACATCGAGCTCCTCTTTCACAAAACACATACTCACATAGAAAGAAAAAGAATAAGAAGAAAGAACGTGTCTGCGATTAATAAAAGAGTTGTATTTTTCGATCGAATGGTTTGCTACTGTTGCGAATTGAAATGTTTTAAACTACCGGACAATCAAGTGGATGGAAGAGCTTGTTCTAAGTGTAAATGTTTTAGCTACTGCGAATGCAAATGCAAAACATATCAAGAAACCCACACAACCAAACTTGAAGAAGTACGTTGCAGGCTTGGTTTACTCATGCGACGAATGGACAGTTCAACTAAGGGATAAAACAATTATACAGTTATTTTTGTAACAACAATGTTAATAATAAATGATTATAATAATAGTCAAGATCTTGCATGAGTTTTATTCAAAAATAGTAGTTTATAAATTCGATTCTTTCTGTTCGATTATTAGCAATCGAATCAAAAACGACGGAATAAATACTACAATCGAATGGAACTCGTGCAAGATCTTTTTTAAAACTTATTTTGAATGGCCTTGACCTACATAACCCCATGACGTCACTGTTCCCATCATCAGCTGACGTCACAAGCTGACGTCACTCAGCTCCACTTTTCTCTTTAACTTTGACAGCTCACCGTTTGGACACTAATGACTATACAGTGAGCAGTGAGGACGTAGCTGTCAGTGGAGGATACTGTTTGCCCTGTCCCGCCTGGAGGTCCGCTACTGGAGCCGTGCCGCTCTACCACACCACGCCGGCCATGTCACTGGTGACCTTACGGCCAACCGCGCCGCGGATCCGCTCGCGTCGTGCCGTGCCACGACTATTTCCTGTCACGGTTTGGACTGGGTGTATGTGTGGTGACTCCTATTGTGTGAGTAAACAGTTGATTTAACTTACATGGCCTCCTGATGGTTAGTGGTCTTTGGAACATTGGATCTGCCTCCAGTTAACGGTCCTCCGCCCTTTATGTTATGTTATGTTATTATGTAAAATTTAAACTTAGCTTGTCTTTCATACTAATTAATAGTCCAAAAGTATATGTTATTGTTGTAAAACTTAGTCTTGTCTTTAGTTATTTATTTGTGTTTAATTGTTAATTTGATGGCTAGTAAGCCTATTTCTGATTTTTAAGGCAGTGGAGCGCTCCAAGATTAATTCTAATAACTCGTTGTATTTTTTGTGTGTGTGTACAACATAATTGATTTTCTCTTAAATTAAAGCTATTCATTTTAAAGCTTAAACTTGTGTTTTCTGAATTTGTGTTTACCTACTTAGATGTAATTGAGTACCGTATAAGGTAAACAGGTGAAATTTTTTTATTATAAACATTTTATCTTGAGCAGGTTCAATCTAACCATTGAAATCCAAAGGCCTGGGTTGAAAATATATCTTGTATATGGTAGTAGGGAGCCAGGTCAGTATTTTCTTTTGGGAGCAGGAGTCATGTTCCTTGTTGAGCCCTGCACATTATACTAGCCTACAACAAGGTGGCGCCCTATCTCTCACCGAGCAAACTTAAGAACTTAAGAAAGTCTGATCGTTCTCTCTTCAGTCTTCAATGCCCTTTTTCAAGAACCACCCCCTTCTCCACTGAGCATCCAGATATTTGCATAACTCCTTGGGGAAAGGTTGCAATTTATTGTTTTTTACCTTCAGGGTTATGTTTTTGCTAAATCAATACCAACAGAGTTAACCCAATGAAATTGCATATACTAAAGAATAGACATATTTTAACCATGTTTATGTAATATTGATTTAATTAGTAAATACTCAGTGACCTCATCTAATTTTACTACAAGATAATTACTAAACAAAACGTTTTCTTTAAGTTTTACCTGGGTTATCTGCAATAAAATGCAATACCGTATACCCTCCATCGGTCACAGTGACAGTGTCCTTGTATACAGGGTAGTTGAAGTTGTAGGGTATTTTATCTTGATCGTGTAATTTCCTGACATATTCAGTAGTGATGTTGGAGCCATATTTGTCCATTGCAACAACTTGGAAGGCATGTCCATGCAGATGGAAGGGGTGGTTGACATCTATATTTTCACCTAAACATGTTGTTTGTATTTAGCGTTAGTTAGCAATCGATCGGTTTATTAAATTATACTAGACAATCAATAAACGTTACCTTACAAGTAATAAATGGATAGTATATGACTAAAAATCAAATTAACTAAACGCACTCTAGTAAAATTAATTTCTATATTACAGAAAATATAAACATTATCTGTGTAATATAAATAAAGTGTTAGAATATCAGAATAGTAAATAAAGTGTTGGATATCAGAAAGCAATATATTTATTTGCAGAAAATGCAATGAGGATAAATATTAATATTTTTAATACAACACTAGAGTCATGCAATATTTATTAATAAAAATCAATAATAAATTTACATTTGCATATAATTGATGTATAGTTTAATTAATATATAGTGACTTAACAATCTTGTAAAATCACAAAATAGTTTGACACAGGTCGCAGTAAAACATGAAAATATAATCAAAATTATTTGCATTAACAAACAAACTGATAACAAAACATTATAAATTGTGTAATATCAAGATTTAATAATGAAAAAAATACCAGTTTATTAATATCAAAAAACAAACAAAAGTTGGTGTTTTTCATTAAATATAGCATAAATAATAAGAACTGAAATAATTATACTCAGAAAGGTGTTTTATACATTTATGTAGAATGGGTTACAGAACAGCAAAAAGTGACTCCATCCATCTCATAGAGACCCAAGTTAATTTATAAAAGACAATCATGTAGAACTGATGTATAAAATATTGTTAAGCTATCCATTTTTATTACGTGTAAACTAACAGGATAAGTTATTTTTTTGTATATATTTACCATATTATTGTTTTATTTCTTATTCCAAGAATTTTTTTAAATATAAGTATTGGTAGGAGCCAATACACTACTAATAAGTAAATACAAAAAAAAAAAAAAATAACCCGTAAAATATAAGTAATTTAAAAACTATGTGAATCTAACGTAATTAGATATATTAAAGAAATAACGTAAATAAAAAATTTAATAAACATAAAATGTATTTTTTCATGGGGGAAAAACACTGTGAATTTTTATAAACGATGTTTAACTTTTTCCCGAAGGCTTAACAAAAATAAAATAATAAATAAAAGCGACAAAAAGAAAAATTATAGTAAACATTCAATCCTCGGTTTAAATATATCACAAAGCAAACTTAAATCTACGCAATATACAACTAAAAATATAATCATAAAATTATAATAATAACTATCATAAAACATAAATCTGTGTAAAAATTAACTATAAAACCCAACAATAGTTATAACTATTGGAAACAATAATAGCTCCCACACATTAAAAATACAACTTATTATCTAACATGTTTAAAGCTGTATTACATGGAACTCGGAGACAAAATTTAGAGGTTGGCCAGTTAAAAACATTTGTAAAAAAATAACTTACTTGAGTTAGGAATTTGGCTACATCTTGTGGTGGGGCATAGTGGCTCATATTTTGATGTTTAATAGTTTGCAACATTTCCAAAAACACTTAAAACAAAAACGGCTGGTTGATAAGGAGAGGGGGATGAGTAAGGAATAACTAGATAAATCAATTACTGTACACTTCACTATATTCAACCCCCTCCCCACACATATTTTAAAAAAATCATCATTATAAGCAATTCACCAGATTTTGCCAAGAGAAAAATAGAAAAAGGGCCCAGAATTGGTTAAATATGGAATTATGTGACCTGGCTATAGAAGCTGTTTGTGAATCAAGGTAAGGAGATCGAGTAGAACCCCCTGGCCCCCACATTCTACAGCTAACTCCACCTCCTCACCTGAAGCCTAAGGCCACCTATACACGGCAGGCCTGGCCTTAACGCCCGGGCTGTGCAGTCCAGGCCTTGAGATATAACGTCGCGTGTATGGGTCGGCCTTCAGTCCAAATCCGTGGCCTGATGGACTGTGCAAATTTTAGTCCGATTTCGCCTTGAGGCTAGAACTGTGCAGTTTAAACCTCACGTGTATGTGCTCACCTCAAGGCCAGACGAGGGAGCAGTGGAGAAATATAACGTTAAAATAAATGTAATGTTGTATTTGGAAATTAATTGTATTATTAATTCATTGGAAAGACTTGCAAGCATAGTGGAATTTTTATTTTTATAAATAATTCTACTTGGTAAATTATTATAAATTTAAAAAAAAACTACGAAAAATTAAATTGAATTATGTGTTTTACTTGACATAGTTTTGCTTTGTCTGTTGTAGTTTTTTAGGAATTTACGATGGTCCTCAAAATTGGTATGGGTCATTAAGACGCCCTTTTCATTTCATTACCAGCGTAGGGTTTTAAGTTGCTTATTTTAAATTTAACACATCAATAACTCATACTCAGCCATTAAACCCCATTTCTCAAGTGTTGCATGTTTGGGCCTGATAGCTGTTTTGGACACTTGAGAGTTGAACTGGGCAGTGTTATGGCCAGTGAGATATTATTTATCTGAAATAAAAGTATTTTTATAAGATTACGAAAGGTGGTGGTTAAAAAAATATATTTTTTAGTTTTTCGATAAAAAATACCTTTTCGTTTATCCAGAGAAGTCTTATCCCACGAATGTCGATTCCTACGTCTATTTATTTAAGTGCACCTATGATATCAGCTTAACCTTTTAAATCTTTAACTGTAGCTATTTTTTACTTGTAAACACTTCCAACTGAGAGATCTGGCCTGCAGGTCAAATCGAACGTGTATGTGGAGTCGCAACCGCGGACCAAAACTGTGCAGGCCTTAAGGCCCGGGCTGCCGTGTATCCCCCATACCTCTCTAGAGCCCCCCCCCCAGCCTCTAGCTAGAACACTCAGCAGTAGAAATTGAAACCGGAGATAAAGTGTCACGAGCGCTGCCGACCCGGCCTGAGGTGAAAGAGGAAAAAGGACTTCTGAACTAAGCCAACGACCAATGCAAAAGCACATACACATATACGCAACAAAAAGAACACTAGGATAAATCAGGTCGTCCAATTGAGATAACACACTGTTCTACGCTGTGTGACATGTATTCTAAATACAAACTACTTCAGGATGGGTTGAATTGGTGTTTATCACATTAGTTTGAATGGTGAAGCAGCATATTTGAACTAATATATTAATCATTATATGAACTATATCTAGAACATATTAGAAGAACATTGTACCGTCACCTTACCTAGGTTAATAAGAATGAGTCGTACGAAATCATATAATTCCAATTCATACATCATTGTGCACTCGCAGTACTTTCCTGTGCAGTTGTTGTGATCTCTACTGTTACAAAATATAGTTGGATCCAATTCACAGAACTGGGACATTGGAGGCACATTTGGCTTCCTGAAGGAAGTCTCGTGGAACTGTGGAGTAAAGGTCTTCATGCTATCATTTACTGTAACAGTAAATTATAAGTGATATTAGTGTAGTTTTGAACTAAAAATAGTAGCTATGTATCATTAATAGTTATATAGGTATTGCATGTAAGAAAAGGTATTCGTTGTATCATTGCTATAACTCAAGAAATGAATACAATTTTAAATATTGCTCAGCTAAGTTCCGGTTGATACAAATTTCCTATTTTTCATTTAACTTGGAACTTCTAGTAACGCTTTATTTGATTATTATTAATTATATATATGTTATATAACACCAAAAAAATATAATGCTATATAAAAATATCAGGTCCTGGACCTAAATCCAGTACATTATTATTTGTAACTGATTTGGAGCACTTTAGAATTATTTTTACCATAAACATAAGATAATCTATCTATATTGATAAGTTAAAGTTTATTAATAATTTTAATTAAAATATCAAAAGAATAGTTATTACACCTTACAATTTTTACAATTTTTAAAATGCGAGATACAATTAAACCTAATAGTACTAGAACTAACATTATTGGATAGTTAATAATTTTATTTTATTTAGATAATTGTTCGATATATATTAAATGTAAAATATAAATAAATATTGAAAAAAATTAAATACTGGAAAAAGTCCTTTCACTATAGAAAGGAATATATTTTTATTTAACTCCAGCATTAACAAATTTAAAACCGTCACGCGTTGTATATGATGATTTTTTTTAAATAATATAATAATTGTGTATACACACATTATTAAAGTCATTACTGATAACTTGTTATGTATAATGGTTTTATCCTAGCTAGTAGTCCATGGTATATTTTTTATTGATTAGATGTTCCGACATGACTTCGGAGCACTCTTACAGCAAATGCTGGAACTACAAGGAGTTAGAGAATTCTGTAACCAATGTCTTGACGATGTAAGATATTTACAACCAAAGCAACGGCTTTAATGTCTTAAATTGCTTCCAATATCAAATTCTTAAATAAACCTATTTTATGACCTACTTGTTTCATATTGTGAATTTATATTACGATCGAGGACTTTCTCATTGGTTATATTGTCTTTTATATGTTTGTTACCCATTTTTTATGGATTACGCTCATCACATAGTAATTTATTCATTGTTCTATTGTGCTATTTTTTAACCAATTAAAAATCTTCAAATGAATTGCCTGAACAATTAAATATTTCATGATAAAAGATTTTGCTTCGTTTTTATTTAAACTGTTAAGTGTAACTGTAGTCTTGAAACAATTATGTGTTGAAATAGTAAAATTTTACTATTTCTGTATTATAAATATCTAAGAAATGTCATTAAATAAATAAGATAACTTTGTTTTAGATACAGTGTAATTGTAATATAACGATACTTAGGAAAAACTATATTTAACAGTACTAGTTTATTACAGAACCTTGTTTATGAACTATGTAGTGTATATCAGGATATTATAAGCATAATTTTAACAATAATGCTAACAATGGTAAGCACGATATAAAAGGACATTTTATAGAATTTTCTAAATAGCTCCTGAAACGTCGAATGCAAGCTTTGCCAAAAAATATTAAAATAATGCTAAGAACTTACCTTGGTTATAGCCATAAACATTTCGTTTATGATACTTTGGATTGTCTATGGTTTTGAAATCAAAAGGCAACAGTAACACTTTGTTTGGATGTCCTTCCCGCAATAGTAAGTCACGTCGGGAATGATAGTAAGGGGCACTAAGTTCAGCAAAGTTTATCTCTCCGGGTGCATTTCGTCCTGAGTTTATTGGGTTCAACAGCTGCATAAAGAAAAACATGGATCAAGGCACTGTTTTAAGACATTTATTCATATAGTTAACAAGATTAATGTAAATAAATACATATAGTAGTAAAAAACTAATTACAAGAATCAAATATAATAATGTATAAATAAAATGAAACATATTCGCTATCTTCAACTATCTGAAGGTTAGTTTACATATACTGTATATAGAATTTGGATTAGGAAAAAAAATACTGATATTTTGGAAATAAATGAAAACCGTTGTTATCGTGAAATATGTGAAATGTTAATAAACACTCGCCAATTCAATTATTCATATATGACTCACGACTCTTAAGAGAGTTTCAGATATCATATATTTTAGGAATTTATCATACTCCAACTGGAAGTGATCAACATTTATCATTAAATCACCAAACAACTAAGACAAACAGAATAATTAACAATACACTTACTTGGCTTAACTTGCATAAAGATCTAAATAATTAAATATTCAGTCGAAATTGTTTTTACCAAAATACTAGTATAATAAAACATTGCTATTATTTAATCATCAAATAAAAACAGATATATTTATATTAGTACTGAGAAAATTATTTAGTATTATACTATCATACAAAGGTTGATAGATTTATCAATAGATAGATATTAATTAGATATAAATTATGTTAATGTACCATATATTAGTTTTAATTAATTATTTACATAAATAATGGACCTTACAATCTAACAGTCCTTGGCATATACTATAAGTATAAACTCTCATCCTACCGATTACATCATCAACTTGACAGTTTAAACAATATTGATGTGTCAGTGTTAGCCTATATATTAGTGTATAGTGTTATTAAAGACAACAATTTTGATATGTATATAGCTACCACATCTGGAGGAGGTTGCAGGTCGTAGCCCACAGCTTCGGAAGGTTCCTTACAATCAGCGCCCTTATAATGAAGAATGGAGACGCCATGTGCTTTAGTCTCGTCACAGGCTAAAAAGCCCACTATTCTTACCCAATAGTTTCCTACAGGCTGGTTAGCGTGCAGCACGAAGTCAACTCGTTCTGCCGGATTGAGCACTATTGAACTAACTGCAATCAATAAACGTCACCTGTATTTTATAGTTTTCATATTTTATCAATGCACTTAGTTAGTATGAATACTATTTATTCTTCAATAACATTAATATAATAAAACAATACTACAGACAGGGAGTTAAATCATAAATTAATTTCAAAATAATATTAATTATTTTTGTACTTGGTGAGGCTATAACTAACAGGAAGTCCTAAAAGTCGACGCCCAAACTTCACAGGCTTGTTATAGTCTTGTATGTACTACAGTCACCGTTTGATTGTAGTAGTAACTTTATTGTAAGTTATAAAAATAAAGCTGGAACACTATTAGTTTATGTTTTTAACATCCCGAAATTCCATAAAACCGTGTGAAAATACACTTATTAAAATTATGTTGTGTATGTTTAAGGGGCCTGCGTGCATTATTTCTTGCATAAAAATTAAATTTCTTGTTGCAATACGCTTATTTTTTAAAAATAATACAAAAGTTAATAGGTCGGTAACTATCAACAATACAATAAAAACCATACTTTTTTTGTTGGAAATTATCCATATAACAAGCCTGTGATGTTTGGACGTTGACTTTTGGAACACCCTGTATATTAATTTAAGTTTTAAAATAAAATAATACAAATTTGCATCTTTATTTAAAAAAATCTAACAATGTTACTAAAAAAGTAAATCTAGTATTGAAACAATAATAATAATAAAAATATCGACATGCCAGTAAAAAAGGGTGATTAAATTAAGGTAGCCACAATTGCGATCTGATACGATAAAGTAAAATTGTTTCTGAAAAAGTTAAAGGAGAACTTTGCTTGATTTGTTATGTTCCTTAAAATTACGTATTTATCATTTTAAAATTCGGTCGCTATTTTCCAATATGGTTGTAAACTTTGAAAATATTTATTAGAACTCCTATTTATAGGATGGATTCAGGTTTTTCTATTTAATATTGATATTATTTTTATATAATTAACCGTTTAGCTGCTTCGAGCACAGAGAAATTAAGAAACTCTCATTTCAACAGTTATCAAAGAGAATTGTTTTACTATGATCAATTAATGAGGCCTAACTCAGAGTGCATTATTTGAAATTAATTAAATGTTTAAAAAGCTGTTTCAGTTTCAAAAGTACATTATTTTATAAAACATAATGTTTATAAAACCTTATTAGTTCAACAACTGTGTATTGCATAGTGCGAGTACATTATAAGATAATAATAAGTAATAATTGAATACGGTATAAAACAATATCACACGAAGCCTTTGTATTGAATCATCCTCACGTCGTGCTTAGGACGGCTAGACGCCATCGTCACTGCGGGTCATTTTGTAAGATTTGATTATTGTACTGTTCTATTTCTACTAATTATTGTCTTTTCATGTGAAACTGTAATTGTAATAGTTAATTTAGATTAGATAGTAGTCTCAGCCCTTCCGAGTCACATTTATCATTTTAGTGCATGCTTAATGTTATTTTAAATTAATAGTGTTTTTCAGGTACCCTATATTTATTTATGCTTAGTAATCTCAATTCCGTCTAATTGGAATATTAATTGATTTTGTTTTAAAATTTTTTCGTTGATATCGTGATCTTGGCAGCGCCTAATCGGTTATATTAATTTTACCCAGTTAAAATGTTTTTATATTGAGTAGAAGTTCACTTTGCTGTACTCCATTCTAGGATCTAGGTTAAAATGTGAATAATTATTAATTTAGATAAGTTTATTAGTTTAAGAACGTAGTTTTACAACATGTTTGTCTAGATTTAATTTAGTTTTTAGCATTTGAAAAAGATTTGGGTTTTACCAAATTGAAACGTTGTGATTGGTATTTTTCACGTAATGATGGTAAATGTCCATCAACCTTTGTCTTCCCCATCACATGATTGTGCTACTATCCCCAACTCTGGTGCAAAGTCCTGACGCCTTAGTCCACTCAGCAACAATCAATCTATGAGCCGATTTTAGGGGAGGGGCCAAGATCTTGGTCCTTCGATAAAGGATATTCTTAATGGTGAGATATACAAAAAATTACAGTAAATAACATATAAAATATATATGAACCATAGTTTACTTAAATTGATTAGATTGATATATTTTCTTTATTAAATATATATTTTTCAATCTGTGTCATCAATGTATAGAATTGTATAGAAGTACTTGAAATGTACTTGTCTCATAATTATGTAATGGAACAAATATTGTAGCTTTTATTTAAACTATTCCTAAATAAAATAAACACTAACTTAAAGAATTTTATTCACAAGGAATCGAAAAAACTCCAAGTAAAAAATGTTCCTCTCTAAGTAAAATATTCTATCAACAAATACAATTTATATGTTTTATGTTAGTTTCGTAAGTCGATTAAAAAGATTAACTGATAGTCTTCATTTTAATTATGTCTTGATTGTGAAACTAAAACATTCAGTACATATCTTAGTGTTATTATCTTCTCTTAATTAGTCATAACTGAAATGGTTATTTAAGTTGTATACTATCGTTTATTTTATAATAATAATAATAATAATAATAATAATAATAATAATAATAATAACAACAACAACAACAACAACAAAAAGTAACGTTTGGAATAAAATGAACATTGATTATCCTAAATAACATTTGATATATGATACTTATTATCTTTCATAAATGCATTTGCTTATACACAAAATAGAAACCTATTCCATATTAGGTATGTATTTTTCAGGCTTGTATACAAAATAAATTTAAGATATGTATACTGTTCGAAAATAATCACTTGGGTCAAAGTATTTCTACTTCATTACACTAATAAAGTATAAATAGTGTTTTAAGATGTAATATACTAATTACTCTGATGATACCTGTAACAGGTGTGAAGGCCCATCCATCACTAGCTATTGCGAGCATGGTGTGGTTGTCGATCGATATTTCTTTAGGGCAGGCGAACGAACTGGCATCGCAAACTCTAAACCGATATCGCTTTCCCTGTTAACAACGCTGTTGTTACACTATCAACATATATATAATGGTAATATAAGCATATCTGATTTTAATAACAGGTTAGCCACGTTACTATGTGTTTAAATATTGAAACAACAATTTGGGAAAGCTCAGTATAATATAATTAACGTGATATACTTGTTGTTGATCGAAGTATTTCATAATATTACATTCTACGTACATTACACATCCTATTTTATTTATTTTTTATTTTATTTTATTTTATTTTATTTACATGCTATAAAACAGGTTTTACCCTAGTAACATTACAGCAGTTCAAAAACATTTTACAATAAATATGAGTAGCTTGAGCTATAAAGTTCATGTCACACTATTTTCACATCCACCACACAAATATTAATAAATACAATTTTTGCAAGCAATCCATCAAGAATAAACAATTATGCAAAGTATATAATATAAATAATATATAATAATAAATAATATAACAGTGTAATGGGTACAATATAGTAGTTTAATAAATATAATCTCATAATAATGTAATAAATATAGTATGATATTATTATAATAAATATTATTTGCATATAAATTTTAAAATTATACAGAAATATTAAATACAGAAATATATAAAGAAAGATACAAGTAAACCCTATCCCTCACAAAAAACAAAGCACCCTAGGTAGCAACTAATAGAGAATATTGGCTTACGCATCTTAAGCCAACGATGACTTAATCTTTTTTTTGAAAACATTCAAACTGTCAAAGAGAATGTCAATGTCAGACCCACCCAGAAGTATTGCGTTATAAGATCTCATCATCCGCAACAGAGGAAAGAATGCCCGCGCCGCAGTGCGTGAATAGGGCAAATCAAACAAACAATTGCGCCTGCTGTTGAAGCTAGGCACCCGATAACTGAGGACTGCCAAGCAGTTCGCGTCATCCACACGACCTCGGACCAGACCCCAGAGATACACTTGCGTCAGGACCTGTCTCCTCAGACCAAGACTCTCCAGCCCAAACATTTCCAGCAGCTCATTATAAGGTACTAAATAAGTATAAACATTAAAGCATTTATAATATAAATATCTCAAAAATCTTTTTTGAACTCGTTCAATCATTTCTTCATAGATTAAATGCATCGGATTCCACACAATGACGGCGTTCTCAAGTCTTGATCTGACCAAGGATGTATACAAAGTGATTAAAGACCTGATATTCTTGAAATTGGCCTATTATTGGTATTATTGGCCTATTATTGGTATGGCAAAATCAATTATATATTTCTCGTAAACATTGTTAATTGATTTAGATATTGTTGATATACTCATTTAATACAATATTTTTAAAGAAAAGATATGTTGTAGTCATAATAGTTAAATCGTATAGAAGCATAAACAGTAGAAAGAAACTAACAGAATAAACTCAGTTTAGGAAAGTATTTCAACACCATAAATCGTTTAGTCTAATTGGTTTTTTAAAAATGTATTGTTTAAAAAGTAACTTGAAATAAATAATAAAAAACAACAAAATCGCAAAGATAAAGGATATCAGGATTTATATGTTTATACTGCTTTTAATAATATACATTTAGCACAAGAAGGCTGGGTAAAGCCTAAGTGTGTATATTTCCAAGAAAAATATTACTTTTCTTTACTTTTAAAACACAGCATCTTTTGAAATAATTACAAATTTACATTTAAATAAACAACAAGTGTTTGAATAAAAATAATGTCTTAAAAATAGGTATAAACCAGTAATTAAATGCTCTTCAAGATATAAACTTTTAGTTCCATATATATTGTATCACCAGGATCGTTACATTATAAAAAGATCTAAAAATAATCTACCCTAAAAATCACTGCTATAGCTCTAATAATACTAATTCTATTTAGTGACATCATTCAAAAAATGTACTGTAGTTAAATGAATTAATTGCTTTATTGAGTACCTGTTCGACGTGAAATACTTCTAGAGGGGTGTATGTAAGTTTGTCCGTGTCATTGTAATAGCAACCCCGACCATTAACCATCATGGTAGCTCCCGCGTTTGGTCCTCCTCTGTGCCAGTACATCATCAGGACTTCAGCCCCATTGGCATGGGCCCAGTCATTGATCAGCATTAAATGAATGTCCTCATCGTAGAGATCCCTGTGTATTGTTTCATGATCTGGCTGATGTACAATCAATCCACCAAACATTCCATCTGTTCTTTGCGCACCTGTAATAGTATGTTACATGAATTTGCTTTAACATCATGTGTCGTAATGACGAAAATATTAAGCATATTGTTACATACTTGTATTTAATTATTCGAATACAATCGTTCAAAACACATACACACACACAAACAAACACACACACACACACACACACACACACACACACACACACACACACACACACACACACACACACACACACACACACACACACACACACACACACACACACACACACACACACACACACACACACACACACACACACACACACACACACACACACGCACACGTGCGCACACACACACACACACACACGCGCGCACACACACACACACACACACACACACACACACACACACACACACACACACACACACACACACACACACACACGCACACGTGCGCGCGCACACACACACACACACACACACACACACACACACACACACACACACACACACACACTGTATATTGAAAGATATTATACATGTTATAGCTAATGTCGATTTTCTTGTACATATTTTTTGAGATTTAAACTATAAAAACTATGTCTTTATTCCCTTATTATTTATTAAATTACAGAGAAGTACAAATCAAAGTTCGTATCCATTGTGCACTGAATATGTCATGTATTTATTTCTCCTATTGTCATGTGTATAGGAAGGTCAGCACATTGTCAATACCCCAAATCCTCTAGGGTAAACGTATTGCTTATTACTACGTATGTATAAATTTGTTTGCATATATTTTTGTCTTCCTCTTATCATTTACTGTGACTCTATGAAAATAACCTCTGTTTTTCTGTAATTAAACTTATTACCTGTTAGCGTATAGGTGTAGAATTATTTGTCTAAATATAAATAATTCATTATTGTCTTAAAAAAAAATTATATTACATCTACAAAACAAAATAAACGAAATAATTTATTACTCAACTAAAATATATAAAAAAACATAAGTAGATGCTTGAAAACATATTTAACATTTATAACTGTATGAATTTATATATTTGAAGTTCTGGAAGTACTTAGTTTATAAAAAAGTTTATAATTAAATTACACAACCCCTGTAGTTTTGTAGCATAATTTATAACAAGAAATACTACAATTTTTATATCAATAAGGAACAAAGGAAAATATACACGTACCAGAGTGACTATGCCAGAAATGTGTGCCAGGATTTCTCGCATGAAAGATATAGTCAAATGTGGTTCCTGGGGAAATGGGGCATTGGGTTATCATAGGCACACCGTCCATGTATGGCGTACCTACTTGTAGCATTCCGTGCCAATGAATCGATGTTGTTTCCTCGTTCATTTCATTGTGTAATCTTACGAAAATCTTATCCCCCAGGCAAACCTATATAAAACAACAGTTAAACATAATCCACTAAAATATAATAGTTTATGATTATGTAGGATTATTAACCATCAAATATTATTTTTCCTTACAAACAAACTCGTTAAAAAACCTATAGGTCTGATATCACAATTTTATAGGAATTAATTTATTAAGTATCATATAAGTCTTTAACAAAATAACTAAAAAAAAAGTCCTCCATAGTTTCCTCTCCCAATTGAGTAATTTAGTTAGTTGTTATGTAATTTTATCTGTAATATTCAAGAGTAACTTTCTGCTTTAATTTCCGGATATCATTCCAAATATTGACGTTACTGCTAGATAAGTGAGTATGTAAGGGTGACAATTAATTATTTTACGTAGAAGAACATTATATGTCCATTATATTATGTAAAAAAATAGTGTAGTAAATTTAACCAAATATGAAAAAGACCTTTACAGAAGGAATACGGTAATAGTAACTTTTAATTGTTAAATATGTTTTATCTGAGAAGAGAGCGTATTTTATTTTCTTAATGTAACTCTGAATGACAATTATGAATTTAGAAGTATATTTTAAATATAACTTATTTTATTAATTTATTTATGTTTTCACTGAACAAGATATATACAAGTTTTATTGCTCATTCAACATTTTATAATGGCTTATTAAGTAGGAGAACATTTCATTCCTAATTACCTCAATAGTAGGTCCTGGGATCTGGCGATTAACGGTGTATACAGCCCGAGGTATTCCATCCATATGCACACAATCCTCTCTGTAGCAGTCCGATATATTTTGCGGACAGTCGTAGCAGGCTTTACTCATTGTGTAGTACAGTTCCGCTGTAAAGTCATAGTGACAGATCATTGAATATCCCTTGACACATCGGCGAACACAAGGGTGGCTCGGTTTCTTGGGCACGTTCCACATACTAATCTCATCTGTACAGTCTGAAACAAATGTTGTATTGATAAATACTTGTTATAGTGTGTTATATTTTTAATAGTTATAATATAGATTAAATCAGTTTATATAAAAAGCCTATATAGTAATTCAATATGTGTAATACGACACTTTACTATTGCATGTTTTCTCTTTTATAAACAAGGTACTGTGGCTAACATAAGACTCTTATATCATATTATATATGATAATATATCATACCAATAATAACATAAATCATTACCTTGTACTAAATGTTCATTAATCATAAGGGCGTTTTTAATTAATATTGCCAAGTTTTCATTTAGTTACAAATAATTTGAATCGTTCACAGACTATATTATTTTGCTTACAATAATTCCCTGTTGTAAAAATTCAAGAATGTCTACATTATAATTTATTATTTTTATCACACTGTCCATACTCTGTCAGTTAAGTTTGTAACATTTTATAATTATTAAAGTTTCATTGATTACATGAATTGTTTGAATCTAATCAGTAAATAAAGCTATAAATAAATTTATCTAAATTTATTGTACTTGAATAATTAGTTTCCAGGTTGGTTGTAAAGTACACTATATATTAAATATACTACAAAATACAAACATAATTTATCAACGGAAATTGTAAAAAAAATATTTGCAATCACTTTATAGACTACAGTAAGAAATGTTATGTAGAAAGTGTTATACAATATATTAAACATCTTATTACATTTAATGCTATAAGATGAAACAAAAACTCCAGTAAATATTTTTTAAATTTCGTAAGGCCTTTCAGTAACAAAGTTACCATCTTCAGACACCCAAACTAAATTAACATTGTTTACATTTGATTGATTTGTAAAACACATGGTGAAATGAAAACAAAACATATATAATAATTTAAATAAATTTTTTTTTTAAATATTTAAAAATATTTTATGAATTTAAATAATAGTAGTGAGTTTTCAAATGTTCCAGGCTCGTTATTAACAAGAATTTCTTTGAACTTTTTTTATATATAAGCTTTCATAAGCATTTAATTGTTCTTGGTTTTGAACTTCTTTTAGTAAATTACATTTTGTAAAATTAAGGTTGAAATTGATGCAGTCTTTTGCTATCGCTGATTTCTTTTCTTGATAGTTTTTAAGATGATATTTGTGTTCTTTTAATCTTGTTGAACATTTCTATTTTGGTTCGACCAATCTATTTTTATTGCTATTTTGCCATTTTTTAAGTGTCACATTCAAATTCATAAACTCCAGACTTTTATTCATTTTTAGTTCTGTCCTTTGGATTTCCAAAGGATTCAAAATTATTTAATTTTTATTATTGCCTTACGAAATTTACAAAATATTTACTGGAGTGTTTGTTTCATCTTATAACATAAAATTATATATATATATATATATATATATATATATATATTCAGTGCGAAACGAGATTTAAAAATTATCGTATTACATATTAACAAATTACACACACAATCAATACAAATATTTCAAAAATCTATTAAAATAAAAATATGTTGCGACCTTACCTGCGTGTACCATGGTCAGTATAGAGAGGCAAACTACAAGAGCACTGGCTATGGTCATACTGTGGTTTGTTCGTCCAATTGGCCTTAAACATTATAAGTTTGATCATAGCAGTAATAATTAACAACGATAAGTATGTAATTACAAAGTAAGAAATCGAAGTAGATTAGGGTTTCCATTATAAAATGGTTTGTAAATATGCATTAAATTATCACGAATGATCTTTTCGTTTTGGTCCTCTCCTCATCACATTTTGAAAAAGGAACATGACAACAAATACGCAACTGTTACATTAACTTAAAATACAGTAAGCATTCATTAATAACTTAATACATGTATATTATGTAAAAAATTGATTAAAAACACTTTTTTATGTAATCAGTAAACTATATTTGTCTGTATAATGAGCATAAAAGGATATAGAGTATAAATCATTTTTATTTTTAATTCCTGTGACACAATACTATACTAAATATTAATACCAACAATAATAATCATGGAACATCACTGTCCCTAATGAATTGACTATTTTGTAAGCTATAGTTAATTTTTTTTTATATATTTATAGTGGAACGTTAGCTTATGAAACTAAGATGTACATAAAAACGTTTTTTAATTAGAATTTAAGAAATTAATGTATTAGAGGAACACAACCCACCTGTAGGCAAAACAAGGAAAGAGCATATCCGTCTTCAGTAGTTTATATAGGTACATGAAGGTGTGGTACATTGATACGTTCTGTAAAACTCCATTTCTCGTGGCTCTAATTAGGTTATCGTCATGGTAAAAAACGTGTATTAGTTTTATTACGACATTAGTTCAGCGACATTGTCAACAAACTCAAAGGAAATTTAACATCAATTTCTTCATGTTTTTCCATTTATATAATCTAGGACGTAAGCACCATTTCATATTACATCTTTCTGGGAAGAAAACAGTATTTAAAAGTTGTAGAGTATAAAAGCAATATAAATATTTTTTTAATGATTACGTACAGTGATAATTTGAATTTCTAATGTGTATTGCTGCATTTAGGTCTTGTTCTTAGGTAGCAATGCCAAACTATGAAGCATGATAAAAAAACCTCTTGTTTGAAATAGTATACGATTTTAAGTCCAAACGTATGTAAAGAGGATGAAAGTTAGCAATTTTTATTTGTATCCAATCTAACCTGAAGCCATATAATATTGTTTATATTTGATTGATTTGAAAAACATATGGTAAAATAAAAATAAAACATATGTAATAATTTAAATAAGAAAATACTAAAAAAATCTTTAAAAACATTTTATAAATTTTAAATAATAGTTGTGAGTTTTCAAATGTTCCTGGCTCGTTATTAACAAGAATTTCAATTTGATCATATTTGTTAAGTCTTCTCAAAATATATTTTGAGTTTATTTCAGTTAAAGATTTTAACTGCTTAGGTAAGTAACCTAGTTAATTTATTTTGTATTTGATTTGGAAAGACGAAGCAGTGTTCTTTCTGAAAGATCCTCACGTTTAATTAGAAAGAGGGTATTGTTCATGTTCACAGCAGTCCTAATCTGTCAATAATCTCTGGTTAGTGTTAAATATCAACTGTACCCGAACTTTTACAAACTGAAAACAGAAAAGGCCATTTTCAGAGTAATGGATATCCAACCACATCACAAAAAAGTAGTAATAAAAATATTTTATCTTTTAAATTAAAGAAAACTTAAACCATGAATTTATTTGTAAGTACATTTTTTTACACTTTATTGGATTTATTCTTTTTTTAAGACTTATTTTATCATTATATACGTGTGCATCTTCAGCCTTAGAGAAAACAAAACAGTTTTATGTAAAATAATGTTAAATAAATGGAAATTAAAAATGCTATGGAAATGTGTACCACCAAGACTCAAACCACGATTAAAATATGACTTAAAGAATATTTTTTATGCACAAACATGTCTAAGTCATGCACCACCAAAACATAACTGAAATTAAAATAGTTCAACCGTACAATTATGGATAGCGGCGTGGGTCAATACTATCATACGTGTATGAATGAATGGGTGGTCTAGCTACAATGGTCGAGGTCAACAACCGCAGTGAGTGACAGGATTGGCCTTGAAAGTTTAAATAGTTGAACGTGTTATTATATAGCATTAGCCTTCTAGAAGTTCTATTGAAGTTGAATTCATGTTCAAAGAGTTAGTTCTGCAGATAAGATAGGATAGTGCATTTGCAACGAATGTTACTTTACAACTCAACTTTTAGTCTCAAGTACACTTTTTCTCAAAAAAAAAAAAAAAAAGTAAATAAATAAAAAAAATTATAAATAATAATAATAAATTCGTATTAATTATGATACATTTAAACAAAACAAACTCAATAAATAAACCTAAACCAAGTGTTTTAATTGTTACTCAATCATAATTTGTTTAGTGAGACATTTTAAGTTTTCTTCAATTAATTTTTTTTTTCAAAATTTAAATTTGTCTTACTCAACAAGTCCTAAACGGCTCTGATTCAATGGTACTTAGGGTTTACAGTTTTGAAATTGTTTATTTATCCAGGTAAAAATATACAACATTAATTATTTTTTTCAGTATAATATACTTAGCTAATTAAGTACTGACAGTTGCTTTCATTTTTAGATTATGTTTACAAATTAAATGACAAATTAAGTTTATCATACATGAATCTACATAAGCGATATTACCAATTAAACTACATTCAACCAGCGAGAAATACTATAAAAATACAAAATAAAACATCATTATAAAATTTTTGTTGAAATGAGCATCTGTTTTTTACTAAAAATATACAAAATTCATAAGATCATTAAAGCTAAATATACAACAATAACAAAATTTAAATGTGTGTGTGTATATATATATATATATATATATATATATATATATATATATATATGTACATATATACATATAAAATAACAGGTAAATATAATAATAGGAAGATTTAATCTTATAATACAAAAATAATATATTCAGGGTGTTTATGGAATAACTGTTGATATTTGACACTAATAGGTGACTTTTAGAAAATAAAAAAAAATAAAATAAAAAAAACATATGTCAGGCATAATCTGATGTATTGTTTTCTATCTCTCAGTCTCTGTGTGCTTTTTACAAACTTATATTTTATTAAATAAGTCTCAATGTTAAAATCTTCATTATTATAGACCTATGTTGTCTTCATTAAAAAAATACAGGCTCACATTATTAATAAAAAAATATACACTATTCAAAATATTAGAAACCAAGTTTAAAAAAACCATTAATTCAACAACAAAACTTAGTTAAAGATGTTGGAAATATGTAGCCAAAATAGTTGTACTTGAACTTATAACATTGGCAACAACGACAATGACAGAAACAAATTTACAATGACAGTTATTGTTGCTGACGATTAAAATAATTTACCGTATTTTAGAATATAGTCAGTTGCATTGCTTGGTAGCCAAAGAAAATTTATGAAAAAGGCAATTTTAACAATTTAATGTTTTTAAAATTATATATTTTCAGCTTAACAAACAAATCTTAGTAATAATTTACATATTATACTTTTAAATAATTCCAACATTAAGCACCATACGCATTTGCGATACTATTCTGAAGTAAATTAATATTTTCCTCAATCGAGTTTGTTGGCCTCTTGTCATATTTTCTACCTCGTAAATACAACCATTTAGTTTCTAGCGAGTGTTGGACTTCTGATTGTAAATATATGATTCAATCTAACCCTAAAGTCCAAACACCAAAATTGTATCTAGGTCTGCAGACCTTAGAGGCCAAGGTATAGGTCATGGAAGATCATTTGAATATGCCTAATCAGTACCTCAGATACGAGTGGGGGAGCCGTCAAATTAAAGGAACATTCTTTAATAGACAATATATAAGAAATCTTAGTGGATCAATTAGTAGAAGATTAAAATCATGTTTTACTGTAAACACTGTACTGGACCAACGAGATAATTATCCAGAATTACACACCACATACAAACTGAAAATGTCTGTGCAATAATTGTTTGGATTTCGATGAGATTTGAAATGTTGATTTTTCATATTTTCAATTCTTTCTTGTTCAAACAAATCGTCGTCCGAAAACGAGATCGATGCTAATTAATTCCAATCAGAATTTATCATCTCATGAAACTCTAGAAGCTGAGAAAAGTTATCAGGATGATCTATTTTTACACCATAAATAACACATGGTTAAAAATAAATTTCTTCATGGTTCTTCATGGCCTGGTCTGAGGAAACAAGGCAATATAACTTAAGGCCTTTTTTATTTCTTCTCGATGGGCTTATTTCAGCTATACTATGGATGTCATCTCATTCCGACAATATGGTGGCAATAGAAAACTTACCACTTCATGTGACAACTCAAAGAATATGTTGGCAAATGACCAAATTTAACGCATGGTGATGATTCAACTATGCAATATCCATACAAACCAAACAGCTAAAGAAATGTATTGTTTTTGTTTGCAATTTAATTAGTGTTCTTTTGATCAGGTGTACTTTTATTAGATTTCGGTTCTTACGCCCCATAATAGTTGTTTTAACTAAAATGAATCTCTTGTTATAACAAATTTATTTGGTATACTATGTTTTTGCACTAATTATTATATTTTTTCGTATTTTTATGAGATTTTGTCCAATTTTAACTGTAATGCACAATAACAGACAGTTTTCTCGACCATAATTTATATTCATAAAAATATAATATTCAATATTGATCATATAACCATATTTAAATCAGTATAATTTAATAAATCTAAAGAAGGGCACATAATTTAATATAGTAACAATGAAGAAATAACAAGTTATCCTTGGGCCAGATGACGTCAATATATCTTCCTTATATTGCCAAGGTAACTCCAGTGGGAAATCTGCACACGTCTCATGCATTATTTTTGTGTTTTTGTACAATGGTAATTATTCATCTTCATTTGCTGTAAACTATACCAAATGCAACACTTTGCATTCAAAATCACAGAGGAAGAACAATTATACATTTATATTTATACTGGTTGTAAACATATATAAAGGTAGTACTTATATCTAATAAAAACCATCCAAAATAATTATGTGATCATACAAATAAATAACAAAATCATATTTTGAAATATTGATTAAAAATCTGGTAATAGCTATGTGACCTTTACAAAATTAGTTTTAATACAAAGTACGGTATTAGAGCTATTTTATTTTAACTTAAAAGAATACAATATTTAGTGATTTTGTTAAGGTGAAGTACTTCTGCAGTATAAGTTTAAAGCTGTATCTATGATTATATGATGAATTGCTCAAAGACACCAATATTTATAGCTTGGTGTAGAATCCACACAGCGGAGATGGACTGAGGAAAATATTGTATTAGGGTTTTGAAGACATGAATCTCCGTAACATAAATCTGTTTTTGAGCTGTTGTGATAATTTCACGTACATGTAGTTTACAAGCTCAATTTATCATTGCCCGTCTAACAGCGGAGAAGCTGGCTCTAATGACACCACTGGACACCATACAAACAGCCCCCTCTCCAACTGATTCCATTGAAATCGACTCGACAGCATCACTGTCACACGAGACATATGCTGAGGCCGTCAAAGCAGCACGTCCTAGCCAACTTTACATAGACAATAATTCATCCTTGTTTCATATAAGCAAAACTTTTTTAGGCAAGCCAAATCCAACACTCGGTAAAAATTCAATCATAAACAAATTAAAAATCTAAATATTATGCATCAAAATGCTCAATGGGCAACCAACAAATTGGATGAATTGTCTCTTATGTGTGAAGAGATGCAGCCTGAAATCCTTGTTATAACCGAAAATGGGTTCAATGATAAAAACATTTCTTTATGCAAACTAGACAATTACACCCTAGCAAATTATTTCTGCCGAAAATCCTTTGAAGGTGGAGGCATTTCAATTTCTCTCAAACATTGTTTCTCATTAACCAAATTCAAAATTAAAAAAGTCACTAGAGAAAGATTTTGAAGCCATAGGCTTAAACATTCTTTCAAAAAATGAACAAATTGCTAAAATTGGAATTTACAGGTCTACCAGTGGAAATGAACACACGTTCTTTTCAAAATTTGAGTCGCTCTTGCAGGAATTGACAACAAAGCAGAGGTACTTCATTCTTGTGGGGGACTTCAATATCGACGTACTTAATACTCAACACCCCTTAACAAAGCATTTTGTTGACTGCTTGAGGTCTTTTGATCTTAAATGGTTAATAAACACCCCCACTAGAGTGACAGCCACCTCTAAAACAGCAATCGACAACATCATAATATCAAACATTCCTGGTGTTGAGGCCTCTGTGGTCAACGCAGCAATAGCTGATCACTACGCCCAAGAGGCGCTCATCTCTGGGTTCTGCCCATCAAATAATCCCCCTACCTCACAGAAAATAAGGGACACGAGACCTCAAAATATTCACAATCTAAATTCTTCTCTCTCAAATGAAGAGTTGAACTTTCTGAACTCCACAGATACCTTGGAAAAACAATTTCAAGCATTTGAAAAAACATTGAACTTTTATTTGGGCTTGTCCTGCCCAGTAAAAGAAATCAAAATCAAAGATAAAAGTAAACCCTGTTTATGGATTACTATAGGTATCCTAATTTCAAGGGAAAGATTAAAATTTTTCTGTGAAATAGCAAAGTCTTCGAACAGTCCACATTTCAAACAGTTTTTTTAAAAATTACAAAAAAATCTACAGAAATGTCATTAAAGCAGCTAAAGCGTATGATATATCTAAACAACTTCTAGAAACCCAAAATTTTTCAAAAACAGCCTGGAAAATAGTAAATTCTCACAAAAATAAACAAAAGGCTGGTTCCATTAAACTAAAAATAGAAGGAGAACAAATTACTGACGCTACGAAAGTAGCTGATGCGTTCAACAATCTTTTCAGTTCTGTTACACGATCTGGGTTCCATTCACACCGAGATAACCAACATCCCATCTGTGGTCAAAGTCCAATCTCCTCAATGGCATTGGCTCCGGTTGTGGAAGAGGAACTAGCACAAATAATAAATCAGCTACCTTCCAAAAAATCAAATGACATAAATTACATGTCAACTTGGCTCATAAAGCGGTGCTCTGAGCATCTGTTGAGCCCCTTAACTCACCTGATAAATTTATCATTTCAGACAGGCATATTTCTTTCCTCCCTCAAAGTATCAAAAGTAATACCGATTTACAAGAAAAGCAACCCTAATTCCATCAATAATTTCAGACCAATCTCAATTCTTCCCGTCTTGAGTAAAGTATTTGAAAAAGCCTTTCTAACCCGAATGCTACAATTTCTGGAAAAACACAACCTTCTCTCGAATGACCAGTTTGTTTTCAGGAAGGGGAAATCAACGATAGATGCAGTAGTACGTCTAGTTGATATGGTTGTGGAGAGCTTAGAAAAGTGCAAAGCCACTCTAAGCACTTTTCTCGATCTTTCTAAGGCGTTCGACTGCGTTGATCACAGTATGTTGCTCCACAGGTTAGAATTCTATGGTGTGCGAGGAATGCCACTTTCGTGGATGAAGTCGTATTTAGACTGTAGAAACCAGACTGTCCAAATGTCAAACAAATTTTCAAAAATCAATCAACTGAGCTTTGGTTCCCCCAGGGATCTATACTCAGCCCCTTACTATTTCTGATATATGTAAATGATACAGCGTCATCTCTTCAGCAAGGGCGGCTCGTGCAGTATGCTAATGATACAACTCTCTGTTTTAGCCAAAAATCAAAATTACATTTAGAAATTGAAACATTTATGGAGCTAAATAGCTGCATTCAACATTTCTGTAACATCAATCTAAAAACAAACCCTAAAAATCACACTTCATTAGCTTTTGTCCTCGACCATCCAACCTCGAATTCACCCCAGCTATTATTTTGGAGGAAACAGAGGTGGAGGAAGTACAATCAACAAAATTCCTCGGAATACACATCGACAAAGGTCTAACTTGGAACAATCATATCGACAGTCTGTGTTCCAAACTGTCCTCAGGCATTTATGTTCTGAGGACGTTATCAAAAAGCTGCCCCATTCAGGAACTGATGATGGCATTTATGGCCTCATCTACCCTCACCTATCCTATGGAGTGGTGCTTTGGGGTGGATGTGCAAATGTTGAGTTCTCCCGCCTATTCAGACTGCAGAAAAAAGTGGTTAGAATAATTTCAAATTTGAAAAACAGAGAGTCGTGCAGAACTGCTTTCCAAACCCTAAAATTGTTGACACTGCCCAGCATTTACATCCTAGAAACAATTATGTACTGTATGTCAAAATGTGCACTCACAAGAGGGACTGACATACATAGTTACGAAACTAGACGCAGGGACAACTATCGCACTGGGCAACATAGGACGATGGTCTATGAGCACCTGCCTTCACAGGCTGGTGTTCATTTTCTAAAATGTTTGCCCCGTAAAATTAAATTTGCCAGGACACCAAAGGCGTTCAAAACTCACCTTAAACAACTTTTGTTAAGTCGGACATTGTATAGTGTAGGCGAGTTCTTGGCACAAAACTGGGAGACCAATAATTGGCAAGAAACCGGTGCTGGATAGGCTTGCCTTCTAGAATGAATGTAAGATTGAATGAAATAATTGCATGTATGAATGTTGAATTTGTAGAATGAATGAACAATTTTTTTTCCTTTGACGATTGCGATACAATTCAATGTTAAAATTGTCTATGCAATAAAAATTCTATTCTATTCTATCATAAGACACATTCACAGAAAGAAGTAATTATTTTACAAAATGTTTCAATCATCTGCAAATGATAAAAATGAGTATTATAGACTTCAATGTATTATAGACTTCAATGTATTATTATATAACATGAATAATGCTACCCCTGCTTAGTCTTCCCTTGAAAAAAAACTTATTCTGTGTTTGGAACTGTGGTACTTGTTTTTATTCGTATATATGTAAGATAACATTAAATAGTATTACTATCCTAATTGTTCTATTTTTAGTTTTATATCAATGAAATAAATTAATGGAGATTGTAAAAATAATATTTTTTAGAATGTCACTAATCTTATATCATGAGTTACTTAAAAATTAATTATCTTTGGTAATTTATGAAAATAGGTTGATAACATCCAGTTTTCTTATGAATCATTTTAATCTAAGAATATTTGAAAGTGGGTAAACAGAACCGATCATTTCTATAAAATGTAATTTTGTGAGATTTAATACTAATCAAACATTTACCTATATATTTTTAATTATTACCTGAGAATTAATAAAAACCTACTACGATTGGTGAAAATTAAATACATAACCAATAGATACATATTATCAGAATATATATATTCAGAATCGGAATATATAATTTCGTTAATAACTTGAAATTAGTCAACATATATCAACAAAATTTAAATTATTAAATATTTGTTCCCACATTCCTAACGATCATAACCTGACAGGATTTCATCTACTGAGTACGGGCACTTTTCAATAAAACAAGATTGAAGTTTTAGTAAGAATCCTTTTGAGCTATCAATGGATTATAGTTATTGAGGTAGGGAACTAAACAATGGTAAAGCAGAAAAATGGAGACCTTTCTTAAGTGTAAGCCTGTGAATGGGATACGTCATATCGTTTCTTTTCCGAGTGTTGTGCAAGTGACCAGTTTTGTTCTCTACGAATAAGTGACTTTTAGGTTTAAAGAGAGATAAAACGTCAAGGATATAAATGGCCAGTCAGAATATTTAGTTCTTAGAAAAGAGGCTTGCAGTGGTATTTAAAATTTACTCTACATGTAATTACATAATTAATTTTAATAAATAATATTGCACTAAACAACAAAATGTTACTTTTAAAAGTGTTTCGATATAAAGCTACTGCATATTCAAAAAAATATTACACTAAATACAAAACATTAATAAATTACATTTTTGAGATTATATCTATTCTAAATACTGTCTAATCATGATGCTTTTAATTCAATACTTATAGCTTTTATTATTAATTTTTCGCTTATAAAAAAGTAAGGATAGCTAAATATGATTCTGGTTTGGTTTTACTGTTATTAAAAAGTAAGCATTTTTGAATTTAATAAAAACTACTTGAGGAAATGGAGAACATTCAACTGTTTTAGAAAATAGTTTATTTAATTTCTGGAAGTGTAGTAATAAGGTCGGATTTAGCTCAAATGTAAAATATTGACAGAGATAGTTCTTATTTGAAAGGGAGCAATCTTGAGCTTTATATGTAATAAAGTAAATATAATAAAGTATCTATCCTAAATATAATAAAAAAGCCTCCATAATAATACTGCTTTGATGAGCCAATTTATTTTCTGTAGTATTTTCGGAGCAACGGCCTACTGAGACTTCCAAACCACGGGGTTGGTACATGGGTCATCTACATTGGGATTTCAGATTACGCCAACAACGTAGGGTCCCAATGCATAAAACACTTAACAATTTACAATTGTTTTGTAAAGAACATTTTTCAAAACATTTCTAAGAAAGTAAAATAATTAAAAAAATACACACAAAATAGCACTTTACATTCACATTAAAGTTTTGGTATATACTGTGTATGCACTACTCTAACACGTTGCTTCCAGTGTTTAAATATTTTGTATGCTATTATATCTTGCTCATAAAATATTGAACAAATATATCTTTACCAATGTGGCAAGAAAAATGCTTTCCAAGGTATTAAGAATGTCTGTAGATACCTTTTGAAAGTGAATTTGTGCCTGGAGCGTCGATAGTAACAGCATTACGTCACGTAATGGAGGCCCAGCACTGCTTTCACATTCACAGAACTTTAAATTAAATAAATAAAAATATTCAAGAAGGCGATTTTATCTTACTATCGTAGGATAAAAGTGGTACAGGATTAGTTTAGCTAAGATCAAATTGTGAATGGTCTTATAATAGTAATAAACAATATAGTTCTAAGCTTTAATGAACTGATGTCTATAATCAACAAAGTGATTATTTATCAACTGTTAGTAAATATAACGATTACAAAGTTTAATATAATAAATAAGGTATGCTTTTTTATAATAAATAGTAATGCCTTATTACAAACTGTAAAACAAACAAACTAATAACTAATTTCTTTTTTGAATTAATTTTTGCAGAACTATTAAAATTATAAATAATTTTAAATATTCTGAAACACTCCAATAAAATTATTTATTTTTGTGAGGCATTTCACCTATAATGTAGTCATCTACAGATATCAACAATAATTGAATTTTAACGCATTTTCAAACACATGGGTATACAGAACTTATCTGAAGATAGCTACACTGTAGGCGAAAGACCTCACAAAAATAATAATTTTACTATTCGATAATTTTAAAATGATTAATTCTTTGAACTAATGATTACTAAACAATAATATAATTACTAAGCGCAGTAACATTATAGCATTAGATCAATACTTCATGTTTTATTTGAAATAGTAAACATTATTAGTAACCATTAGTTATACCTTGGGTTTTTACACTTAGTATATTTAGTTGTAAAGTTTTGAATTTTATGTAGTTATAATATATTGTAGTAAATAAAATAAGTAGACTTTCAACAATTACTTATTAAAGACTATATGTATAAATAAACTGAATGTTTATCAGATGGTGTAAATTAATCATTTTAGTGTTCTTAATGTTTGACATCTTCAATTCGGGGAAATATTTTAGATATCGAAAGGTGAATCTTGTGTATCTTTGTAGATAACTAGCTTACTGTCTCCTGAAGTGACTTGACCTTGCTAAACTAATTAATTTAATAATTCTGTTATCCTTAAATCTAAAATTAACGTTTTTTGGCCTCAAATTTTTAGTCCTACTATTAAATTGTAAAGCTTCTAAAATATATTTATACTAAAGTATACTATGATTAAATATTTATTTTTCAGGTAAAAGACTAATTAAGTGCATGGTAACTAATCGATGGTAGAAAAATCAAAACATCTGACTAAAAATAATTAATATACAATTTCAAAATAACATTTCCATTTTTTACATATTTATACATATTTTACATATTTTTACATATTTATAAGGATTGGCACTGTGGAAAACAATACATTTCACTTTGTGTTCAAAACATTTTTAAATATGTCCAAATATTAACACCTATATTAAAGAAGCTGTTTTTAAAAAGAATATTGTAATTTCATATAAATACACTACTATGATCCCTAAACTTCCATACATTTCTTGTAGAAAAATATGATATTTGTACGAACTACTTCCATTCCGCAATAATTATGAATAATAAATTATTTCGTCATACATTAAATTGCTATATTATCTCTATATATTAAAATGTTATTTCAGTATAAATGTAAAATAATCAGACCAGTGCTTGTTACAATCATATTCCATGAAAAATGTGACTGAAAGAAGCTTTTAATTGTGTTGTTGTACTCAAGTTAACAAATCGAGGATTTTTTTTAAATTTTTATGAATACATATTTTGGTTGTATTTTTATTAATAAATCATTAATATTTCACAAAAACTAATGGAACACATCTAACAAAATTAGACTTCATATATTTTCAATGAATAATATATATTTTTTAAAAATGCCTCTATATTTTTTTATATAGCACTGAATGATAATTTCAAATATGCGTTGAGACAAATATTTAGTAATGTTTAATAAAACATACGACAATTATTACTATACTACGTAAGTCCCTATAACATATAAAGTTCAGCAGCTATCCGTAACATGAAGGTAGAACAGTTTAAGTGCGTAAGCCGTTTTAACTTTAATCAGAACACCTCCCATAACCTAATACTAAGTTTCGTGTTTAAGACATGTTTTGAACACAAAATATAATATTATGTTAAGAAAGTAAGTAGATTGTATACCTTCTAATTAACAAATACTAGAACATCTAAGCCAAAATAAACTTTAACGTTTATATCGTATTGAATTTAAAATATAAATATAGATATATATATATATATAAAATATTTTATATATATATATATATATATTTTTATATATATATATATAAAAATATATTTTCTACAAATGTATTGTATTACATTCATTACATTTAATAGACTAATGTATATAACTCAACTACCATGCTACTATCTTAGAGTTTCAATCGTTTAAGACGTTCCATGAACCAATATTCTGTAAATATTTTCTGAATAAAATGTTATTCCTTATCATTGATGAATACATTTTGTGCACGGAATGATTTATTTAATATAAACGATTTTTGCATACATTTCAGTACTACTGTATTAACCCACCAGCCCACCCATACACGCACTGTGGTATTGACCCACCCTCCCATACACGCACTTGATGGGTGTAAATTTCATTAATTTATTGTTTTTATCTTTGAATTACTTTTCACCCATTATTTAATTTTAATTAATTGCGAGAATTCTTTTTTGTTATATCTGTGTCTGCATTTCATCTTTGTTGATTGTTGTTAAGTTTATTATTATTTATTTTAATACTTTATTTATGTTGTAATTTTAATCATTTGTAATTGGGGCTCATTTACATTGCATCTTAAGACTAGACTTCTGGCAGATTAATCTTGAGTCTCTCTATCTTTGCAATTTTTATATTTTTTATAAAACTGCAATTAATTATCCACTGTATTACTGATTGTGTCAATGCTTGTATTACTTTATCAACTATTATTACCATATTTAATTTATGTTCAGTGAAATTTCCGTAACGCAACCTTATATGTTGATTGGGTTAGTAGCTTAAAATAGTGACAGTAAGGACAGAGTTTTCTATTTTAGCTAAGGTAATGTAATATATAAAATAAATGGCATATATTAACAACTGTCTAGCTTTTCTTCAGAAGCCTTTATACTAAGTTAACAATTTTATTATCAACTGAAACTCTATACGTGATAAATCATATCGATTTGTATCATTACCAACTTTATTATGAAAAGCTAGGAGGAACTTGAGTTTCGTCATGAGGATTTCCAGGTATTTTAACGATAAGCAAGCTTGTTTAACACTGTACAAGTCCTCGTTCCGAAGTTACCTTGAGTATCTCACTTTTATATGTAATAGAGACCGGGTGTACAAAAATGCAGACGTCGAGGCTGTCTACAGGAAATTTCTCTCTTGGATACAGTGGAAGTTTCTGGAGCTTGGTGAAGTGGAAACTCGTTCAGAACTAAACCTTATTAGCTCGTTGGGCTTTGATTTACCTGCTACTTTTTACAGAGAGCCTAATGGCCACGATGGTTCAGTTGAGTCTATTGGTCTATGAGTTCAAGAACATACCTTTCGACTAAGAGATACAATTGTTGGTTCATACTTTGGAATGTGTTATCCAGTGGTTAGATGTGCTAGCATTGAAAACAGGCTTCACTACCTAGAGTTTTTTTTTACATCAATGTTGGCTGGTTTGTAAGGATGCTGAAAGAAGCATATTGTTATTAACTTTGTCACAAAACTCACACTCAGCCAGAAAACCCCATTTCTCAAGTGTCCCATGTTTCGGCCTGAAGGCTGTTTTTTACACTTAAAGAGTTCATCTGGTCGGTGTCATGATGGCCAGTGGGTTATCAATAAAAGAATATAGTCATTACTGCTCGATTAAAGTAGGAGTTTGAGCATGCCAACTTAACCTGAACTTAAGATGTTAAAATTGATATCGTATCTTTAAATTCATTCAATAAAAGATTATTGACTGTCAAAACAACATAGTGAAGGTGTTTAAGTTGTATAATCATTAGTTTGTGTCAATAGCAAACATGTAAAGAATGTACATTAGCCTCTAGGATGCAAACCTTATGTCTAAATTATTTTGGAGTGAAAACTTTGAATATTTGGCAAATAATTGTAGTAAACTCTTTTTATGAAGTTTTTATATTAAGGGAGTAACTTCATTCATTTAAATAGAATAATCAAGATATAAAATTAAAATGTTTCATGATTAAACGTTATGAGCATGAAAACATTATGAGTCAATAAATTATACTTTATTATAGCAAAAAGTCCTAAATGTTATGCATTATTTTCTGTGCCTCTCTACAATGTGTAATCAGTAAGTTAAATTACAACAGATGCAGAATTGAATGACTCTAGTTAAGAAATATGGTAGGAAACTAACGCTCCAGGCTTTTCTTTGTTTCTGTCGTCATTCAGAATAATTCTGATGAAACCATTCGTCAAACTGCTTATTTTCGTAGTCTTTGTGGCAAAGACTGTCAAACATGTATGGAATGTTAATAAGCATCTCCTGGCTGTATCTCTTTCTACTCTATTATTTACTATTTTTATAAAGGGTGTTCTATTTTTATTAGAATATTTTATTCAAACATGTCTTAAGAAATCAAGAGGATAAGGAAAACACCTTGTATTCTAATTTCAGGATATATAAAAAAAACAATGCCCAGTTTATATTAAGGTAAACAAGTAGATAGACATTAAATTTAACATTAACCTGAAAAACTTACCTTTTAATTAATAATAATATTTAAAAAGTGGCGTTGACTGTGTTCTTCATTTTAAAGCGTACTTTTTGTTAAAAGTGATTTTTCTTGCGCTGTACAGTGAAATAGATAACGAAAGTGCAACATCTGAAATGTAATAGCTCTTGAGTTAGTTTTAAAATATCTGGTAGATACCTCTTGTAAGGGTATTTATGGTTGGAGACGTTGGTAGTAACAACGTTACGTCAAGTAATGGAATCTCCTTCTGCTCACAAGATGGGTTTTCTTGTGGAACGTACATTTAATCCAGTTGCAGTAATGTAAATTGTAAGTGATTTAATATTTAAATACAGTATATACAAAGTCGTTTCAGAGTAATTTAGGTACAACCTAACCTATTGTTACATTATATACACTGCCCTAATTAGATTACTTATATATAAGTCAATGAAACAAATTATCCTATATAGCTTAATTTTAACTGCAAGAATTTATACGGATATATATTAAGTTAGCGGGGTATTACTCAAAGATGTTGGAAATTAATTGATGTCTATATTTTTTCTTTAATTGTCTATCTTGATTAAATTATGTTTTTAATATATAGCATAGGAGTGATCTGTCACAAAATTGTTACGAAACAATGTACATTTGTTTCAATCTTAAGAGTCCAATGTATCATCGTTTTAGGTAGGTAATTCTTTATAAAAAACGAGAAGATAGACTAAATTAAAAAATACAATAATTATAACAAAAAAAACAATGACAAACACACACTACAATAAAAGCACACGTGACCATGACAAGCAAGGTAATAGAACAGTTTTGAAACATATATAAGGGAATACTTGTTCTAATGTAATATAACATATTGCAAAGTTCAACTGTTCATTAAAGAGACTATGTACAGTAATGTTACAGATAATTCTTCAATTTTTATTCAATTCAAGTAAATTTTTTTGGGCAATTTTATGTTTCTGATACATTTTATATTAATTGATTGTATAAATAATATCATTGTTATTTTGGTGTTGCAAACTAAATTAGACAAAACCTCTATGGTTTAGTATTGTGTAGAGTGTTATTTTTCCAGGTATACATGGAGGAAAGTTTTACAACACGAAAGTTAATTAAAAGTAATACGTGATAGACATAGCTATGACACACTTTCAGGTTTTATACAACATCATTATAGTAAAAACGAATGCTTTTCATGAATACATTCAATTTTAATGATAATGTAAATTTCAATACAGAATGCCTACCAATAAATAGAATTGAAAGATTTAATGAGAGTAGTCATCAATAATAGTTTTCCTAAGATAAGTATTGTTGTACAATATAATATTATCTAGAAATGTGTATAGGGCTCTTCTAGACTAGCAGGAAAATGTATTGCAAGCACTATCTTTGATTGTATTTATTGATATATCATGTAATATGAATGTATTGCAAGCACTATCTTTGATTGAATTTATTGATATATCATGTAATATGAATGTATTGCAAGCACTATATTTGATTTTATTTATTGATATATCATATAATATGAATGTTCGTGCCAGTAATGTATTGCAAGCACTATCTTTG
>JAQJVL010000670.1:0-60000 GCA_035578905.1 Stictocephala bisonia | reverse complement strand
TTTTATCCATGGTATTCTAGTACCGCTGACATTATATTGTTAGTATTAAAACAAGCAGATCCCAGGAAACATCATACCCAAAGAAATCTTTGTGTAAGCCTTCATTCAAATATACAGATATTTGTATTTTTTTATAATAAAGAAATAAATTGTAAAATGTCTTAATTAAGGGGAGGAACTAGGACTGTACATTAAACACTACCCAATAATAATTCTAGTTTAGATGAATTCTATAATGTTAAATTTTGCATTGATACAAAATAAATATTAGGTACCAACGTAATGAAAATAGCACATAACCAGCCAACAAGTTGTTGCTGGGCTGTAACTATGAGTGACACCAACCGCCTTAAGATGGCCCCGCACCAAGCCCATTTAATTAAATTAAAAATTAAGAAAAACTCATAGTATTTGGATATTTAATAGCTTATACTAAAATATCGTTACAATTTCAAAAAAGTAATTCGAAGTAATATATAAAATTAAAATTATCAGTTTAAAAATGACGTTGAAGATATATTTTGAGTTATTTATGTTAAATAATTAGATTTATATTGTTTACTATCATATTTAATTAAATTTTATTCTGGATAGAATACGACAATTTAAAAAAGATTGTCTTAAGGTTGTTTGGCAAAAAAATTCGATTTTTTTAAATTCAATGTCTTTATATCAGCTATCAAACGTCTCCCAAGCAGTTCTTTCATTACAACTATGTTTATAATTATAAATACATCACCTCAAAGATGCGAATTTGGGCTTTCTTGGTACATGCCAAATTAAGAAACTATTTTCCAGATCATTCCCAAATAAAAAAAAAGAATACCACATGACTTCTAATTTATTTTAAATTGTACTACAAATTCCTATGATGGGTTTAGCAAATACTTAATGAACGGATAACATAGAATCCCAATTATACTCCGTATTATGTTTATAGCTATAGTAAATTATTGTACAAAAATCTAGGGCAAGTGTTTCTAGAACAAACAAGGAAAATGAGTTTAATTAGGAGTGACGTAACTTTAGTCACAACAGCTCCCTTTACACAATTATAAGTTTCGTGTTAAGTCATGTTAACATCGTAGGTTCATTTTATGTTCTTGAATAATCTGCATTCATAAATGTAAACATTATTTAAACCTAATTATTTGTTTTTATCGAACAGTTAAGACAAAACTAACATATCTTTATTTTGACCAATGAAAATTACTTTATTTTAACTGAGCTTCATGCACCTATGAAAAAAACATTATGTTGTCACATTTTGGTCAGAAGTCTATCACTATAAAGGGAAGGGCCCAATCATAACTTTGCTAGGTTTAAAAATATACAATATAATTTTCATACTTTTAACAATTTATTGTTCTCATCGTGAACTTTGTTTGAATGCCTTACTATTATATGTTTTACAACAGGTAAATATATTATAATTTTATAGTATTTTTAAAATTATTATGAATTTCTTAAGTTGCTATATATAATATTATTTAATGGACATTAAGGGTCACAGCAACTACTTAAGGGTTGTACACTAGGTATCCAGGTTGAGCCAATATCAAATAAAACCAAGTATATATAGCTAATATGTAGGTAAAATTTCACCTGTATATCAATAGGGCTGACTATCCAATATTTTCTAGAAATTAATTAGCAAAGTTTTGTAAAATGTATTTAGAAATTAATAATTTGTTTTACAAATTTACGAAACATCACTAAAGTGTTTTATCAATGTTCTTATACACCTTTAATTTATATGATAGTATCACTATTTTAACCGTTTTATTCAAAAGCAACATTCTCAATTGATCCTATTAAAAAAAAAAAAAAAAAAATACAGTTAAGGGATCTCTTTTAAAGCACTAAGAAAAGTATCATTCTATTTCCTTTTATAATATCACTTTATACAAACATCAATATTAAAAGTTCATAAATAGTATTCTTTGATTTAAAATGCTTGAAATGTTTAGTAGTGTTTAGAGTATCACTCCTACATAATGAGTAAGTGGTGTAATAATTGCAAGAGATGCAGATATGAATAAGTCTAGTGGAAGTAATATGGCAGGGAACTAACGCTCCGGGGTTCTCTTTTTGTTCCAGTCTTCTTTCAGAATGATTTTGATGAAGCCATTCATCAAATAATTAGTTACTGCATTGTATCTGCAGAAAAGCTTTGAAAAATCCATATAGAAATATTTTTGTTATATTAATTTGAACTTGCTCCTTTTTTATTTAAACACTGTTATGATATCACAAGGTACATTATAAAATCATTCCGTAACCTAAAACAACTTTAAAAGAAGTTGTACACAAACTAAGATTATGTTGTCAACTTGCTTTATAAATATTTTTTTATAAATGTCCACTAAGAATATAGTGAGGTATTATGTTTTTTAAATGTAAAGGAATTATTATATAACGACAATTATTTATCATTAAAATTATTCATATTATTTACATAGCAATAGAAACTCGACCCCAATGCACAGTAACTTCTAACTAAATAGACCTATTATAATTTCATGCATATGAAAGTATACGATAAGAATAGATCTTCTATTTACCTATAATTCCCAATTTATAAAACGTTAGATTACCAAATGTCTAAATTATATTATTTGTAAACAATATAATCATTACAACAAATTTAATAAATCTATTGATAAACATGTAAACATAATCCAGGTGGTAAAATCCTAAGTATTTTTTAATTCAATACTTGAACTCTGTTTCAGATAAAACGGATTTATAATGTTATAGCTAATACCAATAACTATTGAACGTAATAAACAATAAAATAATTCAAATATTCTATAAAATTACTGTTATCTGTAAATTCTAAATTGTACTCTCTACTACTATTAGATTTATAGTTAAATCTATTTTTTGGAAGAGTTGTTTTAATTTATTTATGTTCCATTGAGTCAATAAAAGAAGAAATTTTTATTTTCGTTTTTATCATTATTTGTAGAAGAAACCAATTTTTATTTGTTGAAGTAATTTATAAGAAGATAAATAGAGAAAAGTTGTTATCATTGAAGAAGTTTTATTTTAATCTCTCATTTAAGTTTGTTCAACATATTAAAAATAAATAGTAGCTTTAATAAGGCTACAATTTATACTGCTATTTAAATGTATTCTAAAATTGAATTAGTTTATTGTTGTTATCATCAGATTTTTTAACTTTAATATGACATTTTGACTGCTTTTTACAAATGATTAAACTTGTTGAATATAGTTAAAACAAACTTTTTAATAATATATTTTAAGGTAATTTCAGAAGATATTAGTAAAAGATGTTTCTCGTAAATTATCAATAGTTCAAAATGATGCCATCTGCCAATGCCAATACACAAGACCTTACTTCTAACTATGCCATAAGCGTTGTTGCTCAACTGTGCTGATGTTACACCTACAATGTTTCTTCATTCAATATAATTTTTTTATCTTATTGTAAGAAAAGAATTTTATCTTTGATTTGTTTCTCAATTAGGTATTTTAATGTCAAAATAACAGTCACTAAAGTAGCCATTGACAGTGATGATAAAAGAAGTATCGATTTTAAAGTAATATCAAACAATTAAATAATCTTACAAAACTGTGAAGTGTTTTCCTTAGATGATTTGATTAGTCAAACACTATTGAACTATTTAATGTAGTACTATTCGTGTAGTATAATGATTTTAAGCTTCAGTCTAAACACACTTTATACATTAAGAAATATTTTCTGGTATCAACATTTCAAATATATCACTTATTATTTTTATTTTCCAATATAGTTCAGTCTATTTCTATAAGTGAACGACCTTATGTCCAATATCCGTATATTATCACAACCCATTTACTTCAGTATTGCCACACAGTATAGGAAACTGCTGGTCAGAACCAATATGTTAGTTCCTAGTGACGAAACGTTGCAGTTTTAAGTTATATGAAAACTGAATTTTTAAAGTATTGTAATTTAATATTAAACAACATTTAACTTTTTATTCTGAATATAACTTTGTGCATACATTTTTTCTATCTATTCTGCTAAGAAGGATGATAAAATAATGTAATGGACTTGGAAATGGATTTCATTGCATGTAATAATATAGTTAGCAAAACTTGGATATCCTAGAAAATATCCTTGAAAACTAGATATATTATTGGGAAAAAATATCAAGCACATTTTGAACAAATGTTCTCAAATATTTATTTTGTATGAGTACAGGTAGAAAATTAAATTTTGAAATGTACCATCAACGCAAACAAAATATATTTTATATATGTATTTGAAGAACAAAAAATACACTTTTATAATTATAATCTCATTTAAATTTACCAGTTTATCAGCAGCAAATTATATTAAATTGCATCTTATGAAGTTACAACATTGAGCGTGCATTTATAAAATATATTTGTGTGGCTAAATTCCTTACATTCTTAAAACATTTACAAATTTAAAAGTGTACTTTTCGGAGATCAATTCATGATGATCCACTTTTAAAATCATATGAGTAAAATCTTAAAGCAGCTACAATCTTTCAACGCTTATAATATATAATGTTACACTTTTAAAACCTTATTAATTTCATAGTAAATACTTGATCTTTCTGTTGAAGTGCTGTTATTTGTACCTGCAATGTGCTAACAAACTGACAGAGTTGAATGAATCCCTTGTTTACTCATATATGAAACATATATGAGTAAACAAGGGTCAACAAACTGTTGAGTTTTTTTTCCAAATCCTATTATCAAAATATTAGCAAACTAAGTTTGAAAATTCATTACACTCATTGACAGTTATTTTCAATGGATCACGATTCTGTCATTTAAATGGAAAACATGTACTACGTACATATAAATGGAATTTATGAATGTTATAGGGTTTTAACGTTTTAATAGGGATATAAAACAATAATGTTACAGACTATAATATTTAGCAAGTAAAACTGACATTAGTCGATTATATAAAAGAATAAAGGCCAAGTAAGTAGAATAAATAATGTTATTTTATCCTTAATTTGTTTCTCAATTATGTATTTTAAAATCAAAATAAGTCACTACAGTAGCCATTAATAGTGGTGATAAAAGAAATATCGATTTGAAAATAATATCAAATAATCAAATATTGTTACATAACTGTGATGTATTTTCGTTAGATGATTTGTTTAGTTAAAAAATATTGAACTATTTACTGATAACATTTTCAAATTTTACATAGGTACTATGAAATGTAAACCAACAACTGAATAAAACTGATTAAGTCCCTAGAAGAAAAAACAAACAAAATACATTTGGTGAGTGGATTTATTTGTATCATACTTTTTGAAAATAGAAGTTAGAATTATATGTTTTGTAGCCTGTAAATAGAAATAGAAAAAGAGAAATAAAACACCATTTTGATAAACTGTGTTATTTTTTGAACAAGGTAAACCCCATTACAAAATATAATCAAGGATCTATATATATACACTTACAATGCTATGAATCACTTCTAAAGACAACATCAGATTCCACGAAGCTACAAATTTTAATAAAAGAATACCTCTTCTCTTTATCCAATGATCGGCATACGTCTCAAGTATCTCCATAAATAAAATCTTTACGTTTTATTATAATTCTTTGAACGTAAACTAATCTGGTTGTTTTAGTATTGAATATACCTACGTAGAGATTTTGAACAAAAATAACAAAGAAAGAACATTTTCATGAATTCTAAGTTAAAATAATCATTTAAATTTATCAATAAGTTAATAATTAATATCATTAAGTATCAAACTCATGATTTGAGATTCGTATGTAACACTGGGTAGAATCGTTAATTTATAAATAAATCTAACTTTACAGGACACTCTATGTAATTGCTGTTGCAGTCATTGATGCCGAAACACAACACTTATTGTCAGCTAGATTAACATGTGTAATTTTCTTTTAAACACCATACTAAGTGCTCATGTTAAAAACGACAAAGTATATTTTGTTTGTCAGTCAGATAGAAGTATACAAGTTTTTTTCGGCCCTAAAAAAAGACTAAAGGAAAATCTAAAGTAAGCCTAATTACCATTTAACTAATATTTACTAGTATTTAAACAAATACTATGCGTGTCAGTATGTAATATGACAGACAATGCCTGTAAATCCTAGTAATATACAAACCCTAATTAAAGAGATATGAGACAACAAGAATAGATTTCCCAAAGGTGTTGCTTTGGAGTCTTTGTGATGGACATATTTTGACGCCCCTCTGGGCCAAGGCTATCTCATTACATTGAACTATATGTACGCTGAGATCTCTTTCTTGAAATATAGACAACTTACAGAAATTTTATTAAGGTTATTTCGGCATCACGAATTATTTTTTGTTACGACTGTGAATAATAAATGTCATAAATATGCCACAATAATGCGACAGAAGTTCGATTGCGTTTATCATAAGTAAAGTCGATAATAATAAAAATAATGATAATAATCTGTCTTAATAATTAGAGTAGACGTAAAACATATTAATTACTCAATTAATTGATATAAAATAATTAAAAACATACGAAGATTGTGCCAGTATTTCACAAAATATTAATGCTATAAATAGCTAATTAGTTTAGTTAGTTTTCATAATTTATAACTACGTCATTTTTAAGCATAAACTCTATACATTTCAGGCAAATATAACATATCAATGTGATATATATATATATTAGTTTTTCCACATCAGTAAGCTATAAAGTATTATTTTATCTTTCATATTTCAGCACAACTGTGTTTTAGCTCAAAAAATCATTAGCTAACATTTATACCAATTATATAAGTAAAAATATTCATGTCAATATTATTTAGTAACTGTAAACACAAGGTCTAGAAGTCAATACGACTGGACGTGTATGGGTGGGTGGGTCAAAACCACTGTACGTGTATGGGTGGGTGAGTGGGTCAATACCACTGTACGTGCATGGGATGGTGGGTGGATCAATACCACTGTACGTGCATGGGATGGTGGGTGGGTCAATACCACTGTACGTGTTTGGGTGGGTGGGTGGGTCAATACCACTGTACGTGTGTGGGTGGGTGGGTGGGACAATACCACTGTACGTGTATGGGTGGGTGGGTGGGTGGGTCAATACCACTGTACGTGTTTGGGTGGGTGGGTGGGTCAATACCATTGTACGTGTATGGGTGGGTGGGTGGGTCAATACCACTGTACGTGTATGGGTGGGTGGATCAATACCACTGTACGTGTATGGGTGGGTGGGTGGGTCAATACCACTGTACGTGTATGGGTGGGTGGATTAATACCACTGTACGTGTTTGGGTGGGTGGGTGGGTCAATACCACTGTACGTGTATGGGTGGGTGGGTGGGTCCATACCACTGTACGTGTTTGGGTGGGTGGATCAATACCACTGTACGTTTATGGGTGGGTGGTTCAATACCACTATACGTGAAAATTTTTTGTTTTTAAATAATGTTTAAGGATAAAGTATTATAGTAACTTAGTCTTATTTTAGGAATGTAATTTTACATCAATGGCTCAGTGGCTACTTTCAATGTTGAGAACTTCAATTTTCAAAACTTCACATATTTAATCGATATTATATTAGGTAACAAATTAGGTAGTTAAAGTGATAACAAAACATATAACTGTTCATATAACTGTTATACATACTCTATGTTCCTAATATACTTTTTAATTGAATTAACAGAAGCAGTGTTTCAATTAGTAAGATAAATTTAATTTAGAAGGGAGGCAAATACAAACACTTATATTTGTTTACTGGAATTTAAATTTACAGCAATAATCAAAACGTTATTGATAGTTTCACGTTTTCTAGACAGGAAATCCGTCATGTTAAACCTCATCTTATGAATAAAAGGTTTTATTTAATCATTGTTTAGTTTTAGATTTTGTACTATATACTGATTCTAAAAAAAATATCTATCAATGACAGTGATCAATATCATTATATATGATAAATAATTAAGTTACAAATGATTAAAAAACAAATTACTTAGCAATTAATATATAGGTATAGATTTCCAAAACTTTTTCTATCACCGTGATTTGAGATGAACGTGGGCATTATTTTATAAAAACAAGTTAAAATGCATGGTTATAATTTTGTAATTGGTTAATTATTTATGTGCAATATAATAACTAAAACCGTTTAAGATAATCGTATATCAAAATATAATGTACAAGTGTTTTAACACCTTTTGATTACTACACACAGTAGTAAGTAATTAGTGGTACAGCAAGTGTTTAAGTCATACAGTAAATGCCTATCTGGTAATTTATTGGAGTTTCATTAGTTGTGAGTGTTTTCTTTACGCTAGATTTATTAACATGTGTTCTCAGTTATTTTAACATGTTTCTGTCTTAAAAAAGTTAAACATTAAAAAACGACTGATCAACTACTTTAGACATTAAAAATTTCTTTGATATAAACCTTCCTTAGTCGTTTCAGGTTTCCTTCTAGTGTATTCTCCAATCACTGCCCCCATGTCCGTTCACCATGTGTGCAATATCCTGTCTGGATCATAAATAACTGTTGGTTTGACAGACATCCCGTTTGAACACTTTCATCGTTAACTGAAAACTATTGGAGTATTGAGAGGCTGTTTACGTTTGTAATAATGATATAAACTTTTAATAATGGCTTTCATTTACTCTTCAACAAATAAAGTAAATATTAAAACTTTTGCTGTTATAAACATATCACAACAAAAGAAAATATGCCACTATACATAATTGGGTGAGTAGAATGGTCCATAGCACCTCTCTTATAAGGGATTGTGAGTAAGTACTTCTTAATATACAGGTAGCAAGAATTTACGTATATCTGACTTAATTCTCAAATGAGCTAATTTTAAATAAACCAATTGGACTGTGGAGAGCCAGGGCTAAGATTTGAGTTAAAAGTAAAAAATAATAATATAACAAAATACACAATCAACATATTTATATTACAATAGGTATAATGCGTTGTAATAGTGTCTGTACAATTTGTCAAATCATCTGTGAATTTCTACTAAAAGGATGTTTATAAAAATAAGTATACATTGACTGATAGTGGTAAGAATCACACAAATTCAATGATCTACAATGCAATCAGTACTTAATATCAAATTAATAGATGGAATCTTATTATAATGTCTTTTGCAATCGATTTTACTGCCTGATTTAAATAAATACTCAATTATTTATCTAAATAAAAAGTACTTTAAGTGAACAAGTGAAATCTCGTGGTTTTACTGTTATAACTTTATGATTCTAAAACGTAATACAAAAGTTCACTTAAAACTGTAATTATATTCTAGGATATACTTTCAGATAAAAAATATGCTAATTTAATCACAAAATTATCAATAAGTTTACTTAATACAGCTAAATGAAATAAACTCATTGTTACGTATACTTCATCCACAAATAATCTGATAAATGTTTATGAGCATATACCGAATGAAATTACCAAATAAAATTAGGTAGTTAAAGTAAGTAATGACTTACATAGCAAGACTGATCTTTATTACCCAGCTTAGAATATTGACAAAAAATAATAATTACAGGTACTAATTTCCGTTGGGTAAAACAGATTTTTGGAAAAAAATGAATATTGGGATTTTAAACTGAATTATTGAGGAAATGTATAACAAAGTAACAAAGAGGAAGGTGTGTGATATTCTTTTGTTACGGGATATTTTTGAGAAGCCATTAAATATACATATATTACAGTCGGTGTGTGAGGTTTCAAGCCAACAAAAGGAAAGTTGAAATACGACAGTATTTGGATAGATTTTGTAACATAATTTTAAATATTTTGATACCTCAATTACTTTAAATGTGTTTACTTATTATCTTAAACTTATAATTATATCTGTGAAATCAAGATTAAAAAATAACATTAGGTGGATAGTGATCCATCTCAACAGCAAAACATGAGCGTTGTTAATTATACATTTCTGGAAAGTGAACTATCTTTTAATTTTTACTGTAATTTAGAGGTTTTAGAAGTTAACAATGTTAACAATGTTTAGTTTTTATTTCCATATTCCATTCACACATTCTGATTAAAACTTATAATGCACAAACTAAAGTCTTGAAACACTCATGTTTTTTAATTCATAATATAACAATTACCAGAACTTAAACATAAACAGCAATAATGGAATTATTAAAAATTAAATAGCTGCTGGAAGATATGCAATATAACATATTTGTCCATTGAGTATAAAGAAATATTAAATATATAAAAATTTTCCCCTCTTAAGTTTTGTTCTCAATATCTGGTGAACACGCAGTTGCCACGTTTGTCCAGTGTCCATCTAACTCTGTAATGTACATTACCATCTTTACAGAGGTTGTATTATACAGAACTCTACTTGTCCAAGACTCCATTTGTTCTGACCATTGTAGTTACACAATTGGACACGGTATCCCACCTCATATCTACGCATGATTCCTCCAGGGAATACCGTTTCTCACTCCTCATTGAAGGACCAATAAGGCTAAGATAGGTTCGCACCTTTCTATTGAACATAAGGAGTAATAACTAGTTCCAGTTGAGTTAGGTGTGTGTCGGAGTTGTATTAGTAGTCGATGTAGTTTGTAGTTCAATGTACATCCATCATAGCTCTTAGTGATTTTTTTATCGTTTCCACAAAACTTTGAACTTGCCCATTTGAGAAGGGATGAAATGGCGCCGTGGTAGAATGCATAACTCCACATTTTCAAGAAACTCTTCAAACAAATTTGATGTAAGTTGTAGGCCGTTACCTAAAACCATAAGGTATGGCAGTCTAAAAGAAAAGAAGGTATTTCCACGTTCTTGATCAGCTGTCCCCAACGTATCTGTAATTTATCCATCTTTGTGTAGTACTAATCCTCCATTTCCAATCTGTAGTCTACTTTTTGTCCAGATCTTCCTCTTATGTCCGTATTTCAATTATGTGCTGTATGGATTTAAACTTGTCCCAGTATTCTTCCAACGCATCAATTCGTAATTTAATTGATTCTTTTGGTAACTGTTCAATGTTTTTCAAGTGGAAAATCATGCCTTTTACTACTGCTGTTGATCGCTTATGGATTCGGTAACCTGTTTGTTATTCATTGTAAAATGCAATTTGGCTATTGAAATAATTAAATATAATACATAAAATAATAACAAAAAGAACTAAACTAATCAAATAAGTAGTAAAAATAAACTTAAATCCTCGTCGCCATTATAATATAAAAATTAAAGTCTTGAAACACTTGTGCTCTTTAAATTATAATGTAATAATTAACAGAACATAAACATAAACAAAACGAATGAAATTATAAAAAAATAAATAACAGCCGGAAGGTATGAAATATAAAACATTTGTCCATTGAGTGTAAAGAAATGGTTAGATAAATATAATAAACTGATTCGAAGATTAGAATAAAAAAATAATATATATATATATATAAATATATGCATTTATTATAAATACAAATTACCATGTATTATCATTACAAAAAATGAGGAAATTATTTAGATGTGATTTATTTACACAACTTTTTTAGCTATGTATTAAATACAATATTAATAAAACATTATTTATGTAAATGTTTTTAGCTAAACTATTAACAAAAAAAGTGAGAAGTCGTACTCTCCTTAATGACATATGATCAACATTGCATGGCAATAATATAATATTCAAGTCCAGAAGCTGGTGTCTAGTGATGGAATCATCAAGTAGTAAATAACTTTAATAAGATAATAATGATCTGGTGAGAGTTTCTTAATGTACCATTACAACCTATAGATGTCAATGAAATTCTCTACACTAGAAGTAAAGATAATATTACAACCTGTAGAATCGCTTTAAACAATAGTTTTATCTTTATCTTTTTTTGTTGGAATGAATCACTCGCTCTGCAATAGAAAAGATTGCTCTTTTTGAATCGTAATGCGTTTATCTGTTAACCTTAAAAATAACCCCATGGTCACAAATCCATAGTTTACTATCTATATTTTATAATATAGATTGTCGACACTGGTGGCGCAGTGCTGTAACCCAGCTACTTTGGGACAAAGTGTTTGGGAGATTGTAGTCGATAGGTTGGATCCTCGGTCCTCTTAATACCGACATGGCGTCCGCTCAATGGTTGCTATCGGCGTGGACACCACTAGATAAGTCTGGGGTGTCCATGTTGGGTGGTAATCATTGTGTGGATGTTGTGTGGGGGAGATAACTGAGTATCAGGCTTGTCAACTAGCTGAAAATCCAACCAGCACTACGTGATTCGGATTCCACGTAAAGCTGTAGGTCCCTTAGTTGCCCTGGCTGTTGGGCTATTAATAAATTGTCCTTTCTCAGGAACAGTTGAACTCAGTTAGTAACCAGACTTCACTCACCCACACTCATTATACACTCATATAATCATTCATATTCGCCTGAAAATACCAACAACGTTGTGTCGGCGTCTCATATGTAAGAATAAGAATAATAAAATGATTGTATTTGCATACTGTATTTTTTATTATAATCTCATAATCTCTTATGAATATTTGTAAAACACATTAAAAAACTGTTTTATGCATGTTTATCAAATTCATATATTTTTTATTATCATGCATAATATACTAAAACAATATAGTAGAACAATAATTAATTGTCATTTAAGGCATTATAATCGTTTTGGCTTTGTTCAGGGTCTAATTTTAAAAACATAATATCAATTTTTTCTTATTATGACTCATTAATTTTACTATAACCTCATGTTAAGGTAAAAAGCTTTAAGTAACAATAATTTAATCAAGTGGCTAACGCCTACTTGTAGTTTATATTGTTACTGATATGTTACATTGAACATTATATTTACTTCACTAACATAACCATCGGTGTTACATTACTTTCAAGAGTAACTTTGGGTAATTGGGTAGAGAGTAACTAAAAATACGCCTTAAAACTAAACTTACAATAGTAATCGATTTTAGTTCAATTTCTTCATTTGTTTTCTAAAATCAAGATTATAATAAGACAAAATAATTTTAGTATTAATAGGTTAAAGTGGGAAATGATTTAATATTATTATATTTTGTTGTCAGTGACATAAACTGAAGGTTTCGATGTCAGATATTGGCGTCAAACAATATCGAGCGTGGTTGTTCCTTAGATGGGTGACATGTAAGGGACCCCGTACTTACATGCAGTCCACCGGTTACTGGTGGTAGTCTAGAAATCATACAGAAGCGTTGGTCCCCAGAATAAATGTTTGATAGGGTGAGAGGGATTATTATCCGTAACTTCACTTTGTAAAATTAAAGGTCCTTTAATTTTTAACCATTTGGGCACTGTAGTGTTATATTTAGCACGATATAATACATCATATTTGTCACTGATTCAATAAATAGAATGAATCGATAAAGCCTAATGTAATTGAAAGCTGATTTATATAATTATAAATGCAAATCTAAGACTAGATTGTTTCCAGACTAGTCAGCATATCAAGTCTTCGTAGTTATAAAGTTTGTTCGATGGTATGAGTTTGAGCGTAGTTTGGTTGTAACATGACGAAACCAATACCTGACAATCAACTACTAACAACCTAGAACTGAGATTGATCAACGTTGTTAGTTTGTTTGGCAATAATTGGTAGCAGTGAAGTTAGGTAATGTATATCTAAACTGGACTACCCTCAATTATAAAGTTTCTAAATATTCATAATACATGTCATCTTACGATAATAATATTAAGCTGGCAATTTCCTAATTTTATAAAGATAATGTAACCTTAATTTATGTTGATTAAGGTAGATTATTTCTAAACTCTAAAAAAATTATTTATAGTAAATAACTTGTTTTAGTTTCTCATATTGTTACCATCGTCAATATTAATAGTTTACTATAAAAACTGTATTTACAATCCCTCTCGATATCTAGTATATTATTACATAACACAATATTATTTTAAAGGTTAATTAATACCGGTTGTCGCAATAATCTTAGAGCTTTGATTTAATTTCTTTTTTAGTAAATTTAGAACTATAAAAGTTTTTAATTTCGTCATTGGTATTGTTTCCTACATTATGACAAATTTTTCAGTCACTTCACCTAACAAGGCTTGTAGTGTAGTATGCCAGTTCCAGCACAACCTTGGACTTTGTACCCAACCCTATCAGCAAGGTTGTCAACCTTATCAGCAAAGGTCGACCCCAGAGGTCAAGTTTACTATTGTTTACCAGTCCCTTTCATTGATAATCACCACGTGTTAACCTCGAAGGTCGAGTTTACTACGAGCACGTGGACCCCCCGCGACGTTGTCCTAGGTCAGTGTTGTTTTAATTGACGTCACGCCGTATTTATCAAATTAATTGTATTTAATGCGGGCAAAAATTGTCGAAGACCGGTGCCGGGATCGATCCTACGATGTTTAGTTTGTGAGACGGAGACGATACCACCGTGGCACAGTGACACACCCGAAAGGTTAACGTAAGTAGCGGCAGAAGAACGCGTGGCTCCACCGAGCCAGATGCATTTATACTATATAAAATGTATTTTTGCCAATAATTCGTATTTAATATAGTATTTATTTGTTCAAACTGGATGCAAAAAAAAATCTGTTGGTTTGTCGTTTGCTAGTATCAGCTGATGTAATTCGCTTCACTTACACCGAGTCATACTATATTAAGTACATGATGAATTTATACTTTATAAAATGTATCGATATTTTCAATAATTTGTATATAATATAGTATTAATTTGTTCAAAACAGATGCAAAAAAATCTATTGGTTTGTTGTCTGCTTGTATCAGCTAATGTGGTTCGCTTCACTTACACCGAGCCATAATATATGAAGTATATGATGCCGCAGTGTAACCAACCCATATGATTAATTGCATTATACTATATAACATACATAATACATATATGATTATTATATTATACTATAATAAATATATATATGTATGACTTTTTCTCTTTTAGTTATATATACTATATCAAATTCAAATGCGTTTTTTGTGTTACAGTAATATTATTTTAATTCGTTATCCTTTTCATTACGTAACAGGTTTTTTCCTTCACATATAATGTATACTTTATAAAGTGTATACCAGAATGTTTTCTTATTGTCAGTGTTGCCAACTTACGCTTTCATTTGTATTGTACTATAAAAAATCCGTGTACTATAATAAATGCATCGATTCATCAGTATGGTCAACCGATATTAATTCTTTGTCACGTTATAATATAATAATTGTTATGGCGGTAAATTTAAACAGATTGAAAAGGATTCTGTTTTTTTGTGTGCATATTTTATTTCAATATTGCACTTTTATACTATATGAAGTAAATTGTTCATACTAAATCACTTTTTTCGATGTACTATAATAAATGCAATTAATTTATTTATATAAATCAGTTAGAATATCTTAGAAACAGCTTACACATTTATTACACTAATAAATATATATTTGTTAATGTATATTAATTTAAGTTAAATTTTAATGTATTGGTACTAGGCGAGCAAAGGCTGGTAGGAGTTATCAATGTTTCAGTTGCCGCGTGCGGCAAACAAAGTGTCACTATCGAATCAGCGTGACTCGGCGACCTCTCTGTGAGATAGTCGCGACTTTCTCGCGAACTGATTATGTGACTGCTGCTGATTTCTGCTAGCCTGATACTTTGTTTTTATTTGCATGTTGTTCGGATTCCATAATTAAGTGGTTTTTTCCATATATTTAGTAGATATATAGAAAATAAAAATCGTATTATATTTTGTTTGATATTTAATTTAGTATTTAAAAATCATAAGGTAAAATACTATTTTATAAATTTTTAATGACAAAAGTAAGACAAAATTTAAATTCTGTTATAAAATAAATTATAATATTATTTAATTTATTATTTAAAAATCATAAGGAGGTTCTATTGCAGGTATTTTTAAAGTAATAACTCGCACAATATTTAAATATTATTTAGGAATAAAGTATAATAATGTTAATTATTAGATACTGAAAAATCTATAAAAAATACTGTCTTTTTTGAAAACCAACTGATGTATTTGAATGGTAAACGATTGTCTAAGTCCAATTTTGGTAATGCAATGTTTCATCATGTGTACTTGTGGTAGTAAGACAGATATAAAAATTCATATAATTCAATAAAAATCTGCAAAGAGTGGAAACTTCATAGTATCTGTGCATGCATATTTCTCAACAACAACCAAAGTTTAGGTGACCTGACGACTATTTTTTCTTTAATCAATTGGTAAATATTTGTAAGAATGTTTATTTTTATTATATACTCTATATGTGGTAGTAAGAGTACTAATTGGTCGGTAGCGTAGTTGGTTTAATCCCAGCTTCAGTGCTAAAGGTTCTCAGTTCGATCCCAATCAGAGTCAATACATTTTGAGAAGGATCAGCTGATAACCACCGGCTGTTCATTTGTCATTGGGCTATTAATGACACTTTCTAAGGAATAGTCGGCCTTAGTTTGTAACAATGACTACATTCGCTCATCTACACTCATCACACTTATTTTAAATCCATATTCGCCCATATCTTGACTATCGACTTCTTATGAATAAATAAACAAACAAGACAGATATAAAAATTCATATAATTCAATAAAAATCTGCAAAGAGAGTAAACTTCATAGTATCTGTGCATGCATATTTCTCAACAACAACTAAAGTTTAGGTGACCTGACGACTATTTTTTCTATAATCAATTGGTAAATATTTTTAAGAATGTTTATTTTTATTATATACTCTATATGTGGTAGTAAGACAGATATAAAAATTCATATAAATCAATAAAAATCTGCAAATAGCGGAAACTTCATAGTCTCTGTGCATGCATATTTCTCAACAACAACCAAAGTTTAGGTGAGCTGACGACTATTTTTCTTTAATCAATTGGTAAATATTTGTAAGAATGTTTATTTTTGTTAAATGTGGTAGTAAGACAGATATAAAAATTCATATAATTCAATAAAAATTAGCAAAGAGCGGAAACTTCATAGTATCTGTGCATGCATATTTCTCAACAACAACTAAAGTTTAAGTGACCTGACGACTATTTTTTCTTTAATCAATTGGTAAATATTTGTAAGAATGTTTATTTTTAATATATACTCTATATGTGTTAGTAAGACAGATATAAAAATTCATATAATTTAATACAAATCTGCAAAGAGCGGAAACTTCATAGCATCTGTGCATGCATATTTCTCAACAACAACCAAAGTTTCTAGTTGGCTCGTATCCTAATATCTGTTCGTTTTTAGAAAGCTTCCAAAAATATTGACCTGACCAATAGGATATCAACTGTTTTAAATAAAGTATTGATTGGATCGTCTCGTTTCTTTTGACACATTAGAGCTTGAAGTTTTGTAAATATTAAATGGATAAAAATGTTAATTTTTTCCAAAAAAGGATCCTCATACATTTCTAAACTATTATAATACACCACGATTAAATATAAATGGTACTTTAAGTTAAAAACATGTTTTTTCCTACTTTGTAAAGATAATTTCTCTTATTAATGAATTGAGTAAATAAAACAACAATGGGGAAAAAACCTGTTACGTAATGAAAAGGATAACGAAGTAAAATAATATTACTGTAACACCAAAAAACGCATATATAACTAAAAGAGAAAAAAATCATATATATATTTTTATTATAGTATAATTTAATAATCATATATGTATTTTATATAGTATAATGTAATTAATCAAGTGATTTGGTAACACTGTGGCATCATATACTTCATATAGTATGGCTCGGTGTAAGTGAAGCGAATCACATCAGCTGATACAAGCAAACAACAAACCAACAGATTTTTTTTGCATCTGTTTTGAGCAAATTAATACTATATTAAATAGAAATTATTGAAAATATTGGTACATTTTATATAGTATAAATTCATCATGTACTTAATATAGTATGGCTCGGTGTAAGTGAAGCGAACCACATCAGCTGATACTAGCAGACGACAAACCAACAGATTTTTTTTGCATCTAGTTTGAACAAATAAATACTATATTAAATACGAATTATTGGCAAAAATACATTTTATATAGTATAAATGCATCTGGCTCGGCGGAACCACGCGTTCTTCTGCCGCTACTTACGTTACCCTCTCGGGTGTGTCACTGTGCCGCGGTGGTATCGTCTCCGTCTTACAAACTAAACATCGTAGGATCGATCCCGTCACCGGTCTTCGACATTTTTTGCCTGCATTAAATACAATTAATTTGATAAATACGGCGTGAAGTCAATTAAAACAACACTGACCTAGGACAACGTCGCGGGGGGTCCACGTGCTCGTAGTAAACTCGACCTTCGAGGTTAACACGTGGTAATTATTAATGAAAGGGACTAGTAAACAATAGTAAACTTGACCTCTGGGGTCGACCTTTGCTGATAAGGTTGACAACCTTGCTGATAGGGTCGGGTACAAAGTCCAAGGTTGCACTTGAACTGACATACTACACTACTAAGGCTGTCCCGTGTAGGAAGTCGTGACAGTTTTAAATGTAAGCCTAGGTGGAGTAGCACCTCATGTAAAGGTCTCTGGTTTTAAAATATAATGCCGCAAATGCGACTTAAAAATTTCACGAAGTCAAAAATGGCAGCCCTCTCAATTTTTGTTTTATGAAAGCTAAACTTGAAGGTTGTAAGGATTATTTCCTTCTTTTTCGTAAAATAATAAAATGAACATTCAAAGTCACTAAAAAAGTTTATTTTTTCGATAAGTAAGACCATTTTAGGCACATTTAACCTGGTATGATGACAATAAATATAATACTGTAGTTCAATCATATACAATAAAGTATGTTAGTTATTATATTGATTAGGCTATATAACAAACCTTACACTTTTTATGGAGAAGATGTTCAAATTGTAGGTCTTAAACAGCTTGATAATATCCCAATCACTGGTAGTACTTATTCATTACACGTTCAACTGTTTCTTCCAAAAGTCTTTCTTTTAGTCAGTCAATGGGCTCCGATTTTGTGGAATAAACTTTATCCTTAAAAACCCCCCAGAAAAATAGTCTAACGACGACAGATCAGAAGATATTGCTGGCCACTCTATATGGCTCCTTCTTCCAATCCACTTTTCGGGAAATGTTGTGTCTAACAGCTGTCTGTCGAAATTATGGACCTTGCAACCCTATTAAATTGGGTATTACCCTCGTTTTTAACAGCTCTTCCTATGAGTTTGTATTTAATTTCCATTTAATAAAGAATGGATCAACAACACATGTACCTGTCAACCTTGTTCATATACAGTATTTCATTTTTGAGGATGCTGGGTATGCATGTCTGTTATACACATTGGGTTTTCCTGAGCCCAATACTGGAAATTATGCCGCTAAAATGTCACTTACCTCTTCATAGGTACGAATCCTTTCTCCATATCCTCTCATCGTTCATTCGCTCGGTTTCTATTAATTGCACTGCCGTTTTCAGCAGTAATAAAGTACCTCACTACCACACTAGATACAACAAGGAAGTAAGGCAGTTTAAAGTTGAGAACTGTTATCCAAACATAATGTAGACATTGAACACATCTGTTAGCCAAGCCATAACACGAAACTTTGGGAAAACCCAGAGTTTCGGAACAACGTTGCCTTCAATGTACTAATTTTAAAGTCAGTTATTTATAAGAAAATGATAAACTATGTAATTGTCCTAGAAAACAGAGAAAATCAGATCTAAAGAATAGCTCTCAAGCGTTATTCAGACGCGCAAAATTATCTTAAGTAGAACCGTTAACAAAATTACAAAAACATCAAAGGGCTGCCATTTTTTACTGAGATAACCTTTTGAAGTCACATCTGGAGTATGTTATACTAAAAACAAAGACCTCTAACATGAAGTGCTACTCGACCTAGTCTTATATTTAAAACTTTCACGACTTCCTCCATGGGACACCACCGTTAGGCAAAACGATTGAAAAATGCATCATAATGTAGGAAACAAAAGTTTCATAGTTAATACATTTACTAGTAAAGGAATTATAACGAATTTTTAAGAATTTTGGAAAACCCGGTACCTGTATTGATTTATTAAAGTAAATCTCTAGTAAATATGTCAATCATTTAACAACAAAAACATTGCAAAAATACATCAGCATATTCTGAAAACTAGTTGTGGTAATGCAAAGATACATTTTCTTTACTTTGTAATGCCTTTGGGATAGGGGGATTTAAATTAACTTTCAGATGACACATTGCTAATCTCAAGAAAACCAATTTCTTACTTGTCAAAAGTTGTGGCAAGCATTTGTTTCCTGTAAGAACAAAATTAATGCTGAGTCATTTTTAGACAAACATTTTTTTTTAATTTTCATACAAAACGTACAGTTTAATATTTTTATAACGTATTAAAATGTAAATAACATCTCCAAAATAGAGGAAAACAGTCATTTCAAATCAAATAATATAACTGATATTCTCAGTACTTCCGCATTGTTAAATCAAAGAGAAATGTTTTACAATAGACCAACCGTCCATTAAAAACCTGCGCAGAACCATGATTTACGGGTTTTCTTTCACACTAGTCATACTATACGCCTTAGCTGCACGAGACTCAGCTCACAAAAGGGGTTTTGTAGCTTATAATATGCTGTATTTATAATCATTCAAATTGTTATTCAATAAATAATTGCATAACATTGAAAAATAAACTAAAAAGGTACACAATTTTATATTATGCTGTATGTTTTAACTAGGATAAACAGTTTTATCGGCTTTAGTAAAAAGAACTGCTTAATTTGTTTAGTTGGTAAATTTTATATAAGTTTAACAAGAACAGTACTTGTAGTATTAAGTAACAAAAGACTTACTTGATACTAAGCAGAAACTGTGTACAAACCACAGGATGTACTGTTGTTGAGAAATAGAAATTATATTATAAGGAAAGCTAATAAGTACAAAATAATAAACACGTTAAATGTGGATACTGTGCCCTAGGAGTGGTTCCTATACATATGATGCGTAGAATATTTATCCAGTTTGTATGTAACGTTAATTATATTTTCTTTAATTATCATTGAGGTTGATTACAATTTTATATTTGGTTTTTATGTAACTTGTAAATGGTCCAATTACATTAAATGCAATACAATATTTTTGTGGTAACAGGTTATTATTTGATATTTCAAATATTATTACCATAATGTATTGTCACTTAGGGAGTATAATTAATTTCAGTTCAATTAAAAACTATGTTTAGAAAGTGAGAAAGTTAATTAAACTATAAACAAAAGGGTCAAAACCAGAGATCTGTGTTTTGTTAATGTGAATCTCATTATAATTGTATTGTAAGCGACGAACAAAGGTACTTCCTATCCCTGTCAAAAGGAACTACACTATGAAATGTAATTAGTTACCAAGTCACTAAGAGTTTTAGTTAAATATTACTCCATACTTCAGGCTCCAAAATCACTGAAAAGGAAACCGTCTGGCGTTCTTCCTGCTCCTTCTACAGTACTAACATAATCTTTGACTTTATTTAGTCAATTTTGTAAGCCATAAATTGTAAATTTACATTAGTGAATAAAAATAGGCTTTCCTCATTCTCTTGTTCTTAGGAATGTTGTAGTTGAAGACATGAGAAATCGTCAATTTTGTAAACATAAACCAGATTTGAATCCTGATATCCATGTGTGTTTTACGTTTGTTTGCTTTATGTAAATTGGTTATCTAATTGCAAAGCATGTTTAGCAGTTTGAGACAAATGGGTCTTAGGTATGAAGAAATAGCTTTTTACATCCTAGTAAAAGATATATGGTACGTTGGAAGTATTGGTGAGTTGATAATCAGCTGAATATGAGTAAAATTTGTTCAAGGTATAATCGAAATTATTAAAGTCTACCAAATAAATCATTGCTAAATGACATCTATTAGGGTTAAATGTAGGAATGTAGAAATGATAACAACCATCAAAAAAGAAAAGTCTAAAACTAAAAACTATTTTGAGCTCATAATCAGATGAACTAAAAAAAACTCATAAAAATTAGCCATTCTCTCTCTATCCTACATAAAATGTAAAGTTATGTCGAAAAATAATCATTTGTAATCTGTGGTTAAACTATAACTAATAATGACAATTTTACTAAGCTGGAATCAAATAAACAAAATCCATAAAAAGTCATATAACATAAATTTATATGAAAGTAATATAAGCAATTATTGATTTATATTAATTTTTGATGTATTTTCAAAAATATATCAAAATTACTACGTTAAATATATAAGTTTCTATTGTGCCCTTATTTTTATTAAAAGTAGTTCTTCCATAATGACCATCTTATCCAAAGGTCTCTCATATGTCAGTGTATGTACTGTTTCAACCTAGTGTGTGCCCCTCTTCCGCCCCTCAGTCTGTTGACCCAGTCTGCAATATACGTCAGAATGACTTATTGACTCAGACATTCATTGCTACCTACCAACATAGGCTCGTTTTTAGCGAAACAAAACAGTAAGAATTTTTATATCCCCAAATTATTTCATCATTGGTATTTTATTCAATGTTATAGTATAGTTCTTTAAGACATTTTTTTTGGTATTTTGACTGCGTGTGACGATAAAATAAACTGGTTTTGCTTACACGTATATGATTTGGTTATAAGTTTACAATATATGTATTTAATAAAGTCAATTATTTCATATATACAGTATAAGTTTCAATCTTTCCCAAAGTGGAAGTAAATTATTTTGTGGTAATCTAACATTTAAATAACATTATTAGGTAGTAAAATAACATTTTTATTGTTAGAAAATTACGTCCTTTAAAAAAAATAAGATTCTCTCGTATGGTTCGTTAATAAGTGAATACGAAAACTATTTTATCCACAGGGAAATGAAATAATGTTAATTAAAAAGTATGTTTTTATAAATATTGAATAACCGAATGTTATTTCATGTGTATTATCAAAAAGGTTTCCATTGTTTATTTTTATTTTATAGAAAAAGATTGTATTAAACCTAATTTATGTTTGATTGGATAATTTAATCCCCAATTAAGGATTACACTAAGAACATAATATAGTCTTGTTCATATAGTTTCCTATGAACTTCCTCATATAGTTACAATCAATACTTATATTAAATATTCAATAGTTTTTCTTTAAAATTTCTTCTACTAGGTCTACTAAAAGCATAAAAAACTAGGTAAAACTGAAGGTATAATATTATCAAGAATAGAAAATCAAGACATAACTAATCTCTAACAAAAATAGTTCCTTTAGCAGTACAGTACTCCTGTCAACTATTTTCTTCCTTACTTACTATACAAAACTTCAGTTTATGTCTGAATCTATCCACTTTAAGTTAAAATATTTATCATATTATTATAGGACTGTTTTTCCAAAAAGGCTGTGTTATTTTGAGTTATAGTAAAAGTGGATGAGGCTTGTCTAGGGTTTTAGTGGTTGTTGCTGCGAAAATTAAATAAAAGTTTGTTTTTTTATAAGAAATGACAATGACTGGTATATGGTAGTAACCAAATTACAAAAAAGTTAGTAAATAATTTCTAGAAAAAATCCCTCTACCTGTTTCATTAAGCCTAAAAAGTTCGTCTGGGTGCAAAACTCGTTTATACTTTCTCGTAAATGTAAAATATATGCAGTGTATATTGAGTTTCTCAGCTATAATTTAATTAACTTATTAAATTATATTATAAATTAATCTATATTCATAAAACGACTGTTGCTAAGCAGCCATTGTAATAATAGACTACTCATATGAATGCTTCGACTTCTAGTTTGTTTTGTGAAAAACTGCTTATGATAACATTTCTTTGGACATAAGCAGTTTTTCACAAGTGTTATCAGACAATAGACAAATATCATCACTAGAAACACTAGTATGTAAATCGTTCAAATAGATAACAAAAATATTGGTCCCAATACGGAGCCTTGTGGTAGACCACAAGCAACAGACATTTCACATTATTTTCTGAATTAGATACATTTATTTCCCAAGTACGGGATTTTAACTGCTTGGGATCTATATATCAGATAAGAAGAAATCCAACTTAATGCATTACCACTTATACAAAAGTATTCTAATTTTTTAAGCAACAGCTTATTTTCAACTGTATTGAACGCCTTATTAAGATATAAAAATGTATCAAAAATAAGTTTGCGTTTATCAAGTGCTTTAGATACAACTGAAACGAAGCTAAATAGCTGTTAGTGTAGATATACATTTTTAAAAAACTTAAATGTCTATCAAAAAGAATACTTGTTTTCTTTTACTTCACTCGCCAATTGACATGGGCTACAGGCCTATGTGTCAACTTTATTTAAGTACCGACCGTTGCCTCAGTGGGGATTCGAACTTTGGACCTTGCCCTCCGCAGTCCGAAGCCTTAGCCACTGAGCCACCACGCTGGCAAATATTGTTGTTAATCTAATTGGAAATATAAATTATAAATGTTTAGTAATTTGTTTAAAAATAATTTGGGAACTATATGTGCTTTGTTTGTAGATAACTACATAAATAATAGGAAAACACTTTAATAAGCAAATATATCATTGTAAAACAACTAAAATTAATAAGGATCAAAATAAGCTTGCCTTGAGTAATAGTATATTTTGGATAATGTATATCTTCCATATATGTAGTTTTAAAATGCAGGTAAGTTATAAGGACACCCTAATAACATTTTCTGATTACAAGAAGTAGTATTCTAAAATGATAGGCTAACAATAGGCCAGTCGTTCCTCCTATACATATTTAATTTTTACTCCATACTTAAATAAGATAAAAACATTTAATCCGTTATATAGTTCTCCTGCTTACAGCTAAACACTAAACATAAAAGTAAACTTAAAATAAAACAGTAAAAGAAAATTATATAAAGATTTTAATTAAAAAATATGTATAACATTTTGATTAGCTTGAAAATTATGACTTTTGTTTTGTATTTCTAATAAATCAAAATATTTTACAAATGTAATTAAGAATCGTTTGGAATAAATATTTTACTGTGTAGAAAACATTAATATTAGTAGCATATGAAGAGATCGTTACAAAATAAGAGAATATGAAATATATAAAAATAATGTTAATTTAAGAATAAATAGTTTATTAAATTTTTAATTAATTAATGAACGGAAAATAAATTGTTTATATTTGTGTTTGATAATTATATTCTTATGAAGAAAACACAAACCTTGCTTTTTATATATTTAGAAAAAGGACGTAGGATCATTAAATGTCAACGGTCTGGTATCTTTAGGGTCAGTGTAAACTGCCAACACCTTGGTCAGTGTAAACTGCCAACACCTGACGTGTTAACTATCTTTAGTGTCTAAAGATTATTGAAAGAAAAATTTACTAAAGAATATAAATTTTCCAAATAATTGCATTAAAAGACAAACTAAGAGGTGGAATAGTGTGTAGATGTTTTAAGGATTTTGTATTATTTTAGAAGTAAATTATTTGAACTAGTTTGTATAAAATATTTAAACATGTTTAAGCTAATATAAACAATCCTCAAATTACTATATATTTTGAAGAAAATAATTTTACTAAATAATAATATAATTTTCCTATAAATGCTTGGTTAATTATTTTATTTTTATATTTACTGGAATAGTTTTGATAAATGATAACCTAAAGAATTTACATATTTGAAATTAATTTTGTCAGAAGAATATAGTAATTGTAGTTTGGGTTTACAGTGTTATTGGATTTCTTGATTTCAAAAGTGATTTTATTTTATTTTTAGTTTTGTTTTAAACTTTTAAAATTGAATAACTTCAGCTGAGAAGAGTGAAATATAAATATATTTACAAAAAATTAATTGTAAAAGTCTATTATTGCTGCATTACAAACCCAGTGTTTAAGTGCACTAAGATATTTATTAAAATTTTATATTAATATATGTTGTTTGAATATTACACGAATAATAACAATTACACGAATAATAACAATTTATCTTTCAAATAAAGTGTAATGTATATACATATAAGAAAAATAAGTACTAAATGCTATTAGTCTAAATGCTATTACTAGTTGCAGTGTTATTAAACACATTAGTCTAAATGCGTACTAAGAGCGATAATCGTTAAAAAAAATATTCTCTTAAAAATTACATCTTTTTATTAAAAGGACTTCTTACTTGATTTAAAATAATGAAATATAACACACACACACACACACACACACACACACACACACACACACACACACACACACACACACACACACACACACACACACACACACACACACACACACACACACACACACACACACACACACACACACACACACACACACACACACACACACACACACACACACACACACACACACACACACACACACACACACACACACACACACACACACACACACACACACACACACACACACACACACACACACACACACACACACACACACACACACACACACACACACACACACACACACACACACACAACACACACACACACACACACACACACACACACACACGCACGCACGCACACACACACACACACACACACACACACACACACACACACACACACACACACACACACACACACACACACACACACACACACACACACACACACACACACACACACACACTCACATACACACACACACACACGCACGCATTATTATACATAAAATAGCTATAATGTTGCTGATGAATAAACATGATTCAGCAATTGGAATTTATTACATAATAATTACATAAATAAATGTACATTTTATATATGATCAATAGTTTCTTAACTTAAGTTACCAAGAAATAAAGTGTGAGATGATAAGTTTGAAAACAATTCAAATGTTCAAAGGTCTTCTTAATAAATTCATCAATAAATATGAACAGTTTTAGAAGTATTTCCAGTCTTCTCAATCGAAAATATTTTGTTCAAGATCATTTTGACAACAAATCTTATGAAAATAACCATATTAGCTTTTCATACCTCTCATATCTAATCGAATTCCATATACTGTATAATGGTCCATGACTATTGCATTTACGCCTGGGAATATCTAATCGCCATTTGGGTACGTCACTGTGAGATACGTTGAGCTATATATAATTGGAGTCTGTGCCATCAGCTTGACAGGGTGCGATCAATCAGCCCGACACACTACGACATAGCAATAACTTGGTAAGCACGTCCTTAATTATAAAATATGATATTATCAACAAGTTTGTGTTTAGTAGCTGTAATTGCTGTAGAACTGTGGAAAATGAAATAAAAAGAGAAGGCGAGAATTGGCGAGAGACTCGTGTCAGGTGGTAGTCTTTTTTTGTGGCCCTACATCGCCCAAGGGATTAAAGGAAACAAGTCAAGTAAGTAATTTGTAATATATGTAAATTAAGATATATTGCTGTTAACAATTATAATTCTGAGTATGTGGTTCTAAATGAACAATTAAATCCCCACAAAATGTACCGTGTAACTAAAATTAGGGTTAAGCAAGTATGACAATTACGTGAGTCTCTATATTCTTCTACATTTTTCATTAAAGTCCTTATATAATTCAAACCGAGGGTTAGTTAAGATCACTAATATAGATATTTTAACAAACATAGTTTTTTTAGAGGTATAAATATAACTAATTTTACTATATTTAAAAGGTATTACGTCAGAATATTGTGGGAATTATTACTACTGTAATTGATACATCATAATGGTTAAAACATTAAGGTGGTTTTTTTCTCTCAAATCATGCAAGTTTCCTTAAGTAATAACATGTGTACATATTAACGTTAGCTAAATTAACGGATCAGAACTGACATATTGTTTAAAATAGCTACCTTATGAAAGATTTATATTGGTTCCTAACTATAGGTCATTTAAATAATCTTATTATAGAAAGATCTCAACAAAGAATTTAAAACTAGACCATTATCGTCTAAATCACGTTTCTACGTGCCAACTGTAATAAATGTTTGATTTAGTTACCAACCAAAGGCTTTCACTGGAAGTTATATTCAAAGAAAACACTTTATGTTTATTAATTTAAAGACAAAACTCAAATTTCTTGTAATTAAAAACACTATATTTAATTGTTAATTTTAACTTGAACTCGTAAACTGTACTGATCAAGGTATAATAAATAGGTTTATAAAGATTGATATAAATACAAATATCTAAGACGTCTATTTTTTTATAATGTATATATAATTTTATATTTATACTAAATGAATGTATGAAAAGTAGAATTCACTGTCATCGAAATAAAAAATGCACAAAATATATTAATACTATATAAAACTACTGTATCAACTGTTTTCCTACTATACAGTTTTTATCACGAACATAATTTGTTATGATTGTGTAAAACATTTATCACAAATATAAGAGCAGCATTTGAAATGTCTTTTTATTTATAATGAGTGATAAGTACATTGATGTATGTTATTTATCTTTCGGAAAATACTCATTTACCACGTAAACTCCAATGAACTAATGACTAAATTTAAATAAATAAATAAATATAAGTTTAAGACTAATAAGTTTAAAAAAGATTTTTTAATAAACCAGAAAATATTTTACTCATTTGATAACTTACAAATATTAACAAAGGCTAGGCCTAACTATATTACCTAAATGCTTCCCTCTACAACTCTCAGACGATAGGCGTAGTAATTCTGGCCAAGTGGGGAGATATTGCATCAGAGCACTTTGGGGTCCCCATTAGTCTCAGACCCTTGGCACACGGCACAAACCTTATTATTTATTTCACTATTTGCAAGAGGCTGGTTGAATATTCAGACATGGAGACTTATTTAATTTGTAAGTTAAAGTATTTAAGAAAAGTAGGGAAGATTATGAAATAACAGTATATACCACTGAGGGTAAACAACATTCAGAAACTAATGAACAACAACACTGCAATAAAAATACCTACAAAATCTCTATAAATGTTACCAAGTCAATTGAAGTCAATAGCACTAAAGAATATAAATAGAATAGTTACTTAAATAACCATGGAAGCATTGGGGACACAAACACATTCTGACTAGAAACTGGAAGTAAAAGAAACTGGGATACATTTTTATTTCACACCATATTTTAATATAAACTATATTAGATTTTTAATACCAGATAGTATAACTCCTATGGTATAACTATAACTCTTGGTATGGTATATAACTCCTTGGTATAACTCCTATAGGTTAATTAACTCCGATATGAGCGCTTGATTTAACTACTATCGAGATAATAACAACAATTATAATAATATGATTAAAAAGATATTTATCGTATTATACAATTGAAAAATTAACATAATAATTTACTTTTACCTAAATAGTTAATATGTAATTTTATCAAAACATAATAACGGTAGTTGATTATTAAAACAGCACTCCCAAAATATAAATGTTTTACACTAGAATTACAGTTTATGCACAGTTTATTTATAAGTACACCCCAAAAGCTGGTAATTACTATCGTATCAGTCATATTTTTACACTAAATCCATTATAAACTTAACATCACAATGATAAAATAAAAAATCTATTTAAGAATATAGTTTTAGAACATAAAATATAAGTATATATAAGTATAAAATCCGTTTACCCACCAATAAGACAATCCATGTAAGATGAGCTATGTAGGACACTTTCTCTCTTTTATAATAAACTAGGGGACACTCCTGCACGCTTCGCGTGCCAACCCCGACGTTCACTGCCCTCGATAATAGTAGATTAACTATATGACGTAAAATTACAATATTAAATTTAGTCACAGTGTCTCACTCACACTAATTGCTTTACCACCCATTTAGATTTTTTCAAGCATGTTCATTTAATTAATCTTTTTAACAACTGAAGGTTAAAGTCATAGTAAAATAATAAAAATGCATCAATATCAAACATTCAAAATAGACATGTTTGTTTATTTACAAAACAGCTGTTATTAATTTATTAAAACTAACCCAATGTTATCCTTATGGAGCAATATTTTAGGGGCGGTTTCTAACCCTTAGAAGTACTTTATCAAGATGAAAATACGTTAGTTGTCCTATTTAAGACCTAAAGACACAGTGTAAAAAATTTCAGCTCTCTACCTACATGGGAAGTTGGAGAATTAGTGATGAGTGAGTGAGTCAGTCAGTGAGGGCTTTGCCTTTTATATATATAGATAACAAAGAGTAGGGTAATTAATTTCACTACTTAGCAACCATTCTAGCAATTGGATAAATTTTGTTTGGAAAACTAACGTTTTTTACAATTGCTCGGACTTTACCTTCTTCTTCAACGACGTAATAATCCTATTTCCGCTCTTAGAGGATGGAAGTCTGTAAGGAGTTCTCTAACGATATTTTCCTGAACTTTATATTGTTAGCTTTGCAATATTTTTCTTCTGATTTATAGATAAGATTATGATTGAAACCAGCTATTAGGAGTAATATAAAATTAATAATACACAAATTAATAAACGCTTTTAAACAAATCAAATATATAATAAATTACGTGTATTATTGAGTCAATTTGTCCGATAGAGAACTAGACGACGTGTTTCAAATGAAAATATTCATCATCAGGTAATTTGTCTCTATCAAGTTGACATATTGACTGATTAATACACGTAAGTAATTATTGATCGTATGTCAATGGCTAAAATGTATAATATTAACAAATATATAAGTAAAATAAACATATTTGCTTAGAAAATAATATTTGCTCATTCACACAATTTTAATGGAAAATAGTTGGTAAATGAACTGGAAAATATTTTTTAGCTATGTTAAAAGTCATACATACATTTAAAAATTAACTTATACTTTGGTTAATAATCGTAAACTACTGCCACGAAGAATCACGCTGTTTTTCCACGAAGAATCACGTGAGCGTAGCAAAAACAGCTATTTCTTGTCCTTAGGTAGCATTGCCTATAAAAAGGTATGTACAAAAGTAGAGTGGTCTAAAGCGTCAGGACATTGATCCTGGCTTAGAAATTGCTCAGTTTCGAATGGACTGGAAGTATTTATCAGGGTTCAACTTGAAATGTACTGGTTTACTACCTTACTACGTCTGAATATATTCCATGCACTGAGTAGGGCAGATTAGTATTAAGAAAAGATCGGCTTCTCCTTATTAAATATTGCCGTTCCATTTTCATTGCCAAATTTTCAGTTTTTATGCCCTTGCGGCTGTCAACGTTTTTTCCATCCCGATTCGATAACTCTTCAACCTCATGGCTCCAATTCAATTATCTGCACTGTAAATGTGTTTTGCATTCTGAGGACATCAGTAGACGGTCTTGTTTGCTTCAGAGCCACGCGCGCTTCTGATTAACCTGCTGATTTACGTGAATTATCACTGCATAATCGCAAACCAGTAGGATTTGCTCCCAGTACTCAAGCAACAATAGAGCATTACACCATGACAATTTGCAATTGCTCTTGTCAGAACCCCCATTCATGATGATCACGGTAGGTTCTCTGTCGAATAGCCAGGAAATTCTAGTCTTAGCAACCAGTAGCTCAAGTGTATATCTTCTCATACATGAATTGACATGAAATTTCCCCTAATTTAAGCATAACTAAGTCTTCAATCCAAGGAAAACTGGCCAAACCTTTACCATTGGATTATGTCTCTCTGAGGATTATTTCATATGGTATCGTGAGGTGAATATAGTGGTCAAAGAAAACATTCTAAAGATGGAGATGAGATGTGAACCCTGCTCCAGTCCTTCGTTTACCTGCTGTCTACAGCACTGTACGTCATAAAATGATCCATCAGATAGTTAGTCCTTTAAAATGACTGGGAGACAGTCAGGTACCCTTAAGTAGCTCTACACCATCTTAAATCTATGAACTCATCGAGCTGAACCAAGAATATTATTTACGGTCTGGCTCACTAACAGGATCAAGATAACAAGCTTAATAATATGTTATCCATTAAGGATGACTCAAATTTATGTGGCACTGATAACTCAAATATACGCTAGATCAGCTTCATGGTAGATTGAACAAAACATACTACCTTCACCTTGTCCGTGAACCAGGCGTGGTATTTCACTGGTCTCGAGACGTTGATTCAGCTTACCAACGGAATTCTGCTCATACAAACTTTCTATATAGTACCAATGGGTTTCAAGTTCAAGTTCTTTATTAACATATTGATTTGCATACAAAGATATTTGATAAAAATATAATGTATTGTCATATAATGTGAATCTTAAATCTAACTTAAACATGAAATTAAGTCGAAATTAATAAATATAATGTTAACGAACCCCAAACTCCAAGAAGTCCCGGCCAGGATAAAATTCATTGTTTATTAAAAATACTTTCAGCTTTCGTTTAAATTGGTGTTCACTATGACTCAATTTCAGCTCTTTTGGTAACTTGTTAAACAGTTTTATACCCGTATAAAGAACCCTTTTTTCAAATTTGGTTGTATTGTGAATGGGATAAAATAATAATCTGACCGTTATTTATTGGATTCTCTCACTTTGGGCAAAACGTTGATATTTCTAAAAACTATTAAAAGCACCGAGAATATATCAATTGAGGGTGCTCTCATAATTTTGCTATGCAGGAAAATTCCTTGACATGACTGTGACCAGCCTAATTTTAAAATTCTTCTTAGCATATTTTTCTGTACCTTAAACACTTTATCCAATAATGGTGAGGCCCCCAAAAATCTATCTCATACCTAATTAGACTCTCGTAATATCCCCTGTAGACATCAAGCAAAACTTCCAAACTGCACGTGTCTTTTAGGAGGTTTATAGCATATGCAGCAGAGCTTAATTTTTTTAACAACTGATTAATATGGGTTGCCCATGATTAGGTTTCATCAAAAAAAACTCCAAGGAATTTAGTATCTTGGATGGTTGATATTTTTGATGTAGGTGAAAGATATATTTCTTTGATTGCGTTTTTATTGTGGTTCGATATTTGAAAATGTATGGCGGTGGTCTTATTAAAATTAAGTAGTAGCCCATTTACTCCAAATCAATTGCTACATTATTTTAATGTTGATGTGAGGTTTGAAAGGACTTTTTGGCTTGTTTCACCTGTCACTAAGATGGATACATCATCTGCGTACAAACATAGTTTTGATTGTCTGTTTAAGTAATTTAAATCATTTATGTACAACAGAAACAGAACTGGGGACAGAATACAGCCTTGAGGGACACCTACTTTTGTTTCGAGCCAAGATGGTGGGCCCCGAGTATGAGTGATGCTTACCATTTTTTTTCGTCCCGTAAGAAATGATTTTATCCAACTAAATACAACTCCTCGGATTCCATAATGATTGAGTTTTTCCAACAACAGAGAGTGATCTACACAATCGAAGGCCTTCGACAAGTCGCAAAAAACACCGACTGCCTTCTGCGACCTGTCAAAAGACTCCAACACGGTGTTAGTGAAATCTTACACAGCTGAATCAGTTGATTTCCTTGTTGAATCCTATGTTGAGAGCCGTCTAATATCTTCCACTTGAGGAGAAACTCTGTAAGACATGACAGAGTTGGGTTTTGGGTCCTTGTGTGTCGAACCTGCACTATTTTATTGAATTGGAAGGGAATTACATAATCACTAGCTGTGTACATGTCAATGAACTCCTAAATTTACAGAAAACCGGCTACCTCATCCAACACCAGCTTTTCTTGGTTGTGTAACAAGTCTCTTGCTGTTAAGGATTTTATAAGCTTTTAACCTCTGTTTGAAACTTATAGGACCAGGGTTTGAGGATTGTGTTCCCACAGAAGTAAGCTAAGCTATGGGCTTGCTATATTCAACGTCTCTTACGTTAAAGTCCCGACAACACTTGTAAAATAAACTCTGAAGTTTGTATTCCAGAGCATGTAAAGTTTCCCTATATTAATGAGAAGAATAATAGGGACACAATGATATCCCAGTTATACTCTCGGTCAATAATCCACACTGCTGTGGTGCCTGTCATAGATAAATCAAAGTGATTATAATTCAGTAAGGATTGCTCATAATCTGGACGCCTATTACACAAATTAGCTGCATGATATCAGTGTTAGTAGCTCCCCTTTCTCTGAAGATTGTTCTGCAGAAACCAAATTATTTTCTAATACCAAAACAAGTTTGCATTACTTTCCAGGCCTTGATTAAGGATCTGCACGGAGCAGAAACAAGAACGTGGTATGCAAGAGGTTCAAAAATGTTGAAGAATGGTACTCAATTTGTAGACAGCTAAGTAAGAAGTTCTCGCTATCACACTTCCAACAGTTTCTATTCATATCTAAACCAGAACTATTATGTGAGTACGCCCATCGACCGGGCAGTTATAACAACGTTCAACCCCTAAATGCTAATGGTCCCTGGAGTTAATCCAACCGATCCGCAGTTTTTGTTCCTGGTTTTGAACTTTCGAAAAATAATCGTCACTAACTGATGTTAAGTAGAATAATTTATCAATCTGTTGCTTGAATATTTACAACCTATCTCCAGAATATATATTTCTCTAATATATATTCTTGAGACAGGTTATAAACATCTAAGCAACCAATTAATACATTACGGTATTTTACTTATCATCACTTAGTGACGATTATTTTTTGAATATACTTAAAATATATGTTGTTGTGATATGGAAGGGTCAATTAAGTTTACACTTTCACTTATCTCCCACAATTTATTTCAAACCTAATTTTTAATTCAGACAATATTGATATTGTCATTTCAAGGTATGAAATTCAGTAATTATTGTACATAAAGAACAGAATACATTTAATAGTTATTTATTATTTCAATATCTATTTATTTAAATATTCAAGATTAAAGCCATATGGTCAGTTAAACCCAAGTGATATACATATTTCTGAAACGTCTCAACAAATTACTTTTAAAAGTAAGTTTTAGTTTTTAATTTAGAACTAAGGGAAAAGTTTGTAATATTCAATTTGCGATAAGCCAAAGTACAAGGCTTTTTTGTATCATGATCTGGAATGGGTCCACATTTTCTGAAATTGTGTGGTACAGGGGGAAAATCTTTAACTTCTCCAACTTGGAATAAGACAGCCATCTTAATTTCAATGTGAAAATCCAGGTGGCAATGAAATAACCACACTCCTGCAACAAAATTAGTATTACAATATATTTGAATACAAAATAACAAAATAATGAACAAAATAAATAATGACAACAACAACAATAAGAAAACAAAAACAAAATGATTAAAGTTTATTTCTACAAATTTAGAATTGTAAGTTATATAGACATAGTATTTACTTTAGTTACGGACTAATAGTAAAAATTGAAAGATAATATATCCACTGTAATTGGATAAGTTATGTCTTATAATAGCTTGGTGTCTAATTTAAAACAAGCTGCATCATTTTAAGATTTATATACATGCATAATCCCGTATGGATTCAGAGAAATGTCTTGACTTGAAACGTTGATGCCATTTATTGCTCTAATGCTGCCATGTTTAAATAATTTATTGTTATTTTAATCACTCATTACTACTGTACGTGTATGGGCGGGCGGGTGGGTCATTACCATTGTACGTGTATGGGCGGGGGGTTGGGTCATTACCACTGTACGTGTATGGGCGGGGGGTTGGGCCATTACCGCTGTACGTGTATGGGCGGGCGGGTGGGTCATTACCACTGTATGTGTATGGGCAATTTTAAATGTATTTACATTAATTCGTTCATACTACTTGTGTTGCTGCATATTTATTAATATAAGATAGAGCTATTGTTAATTTGTGTGTAATATAATTCCTAATTTATTATTCAGTTTATAATAGTTTATCGTAGCAGGCTTCTGTTTAATATTGGTTACTTAAATTTCTTAAATTTTATCTAAGTTTAAATGACCACTACTTAGTAAAATAAGAAACATATTATGATAAAAAAACTGGCCGTAATGTGGAATAGTACTTAAATTTGCTAAGTATGACATATAATTAAGTGGTATATCAATACTTGTAATTTAAATTTTTTTTACTTAAGAGTTATATCACAACGTTATACAAATAAAACCAGTTCCTTGTTGCCAAAACCATAGCTATTAGGAAAATAATTTTTCCCAACTATACAATTTTACATGTTAAACATAAAAACATGTAAAATTGTACTATGTTAAACATGTAAAACACATTCCTTCCTCGTAGTATTATTGAAAGAATGTAGCTGCACATATCTTTTAAATGATTCCAACGCTATTGAGATCCTTTTAAATAAAAGTATGAAACTAAATTTGCATCAAAGCTACTACAGGGTAACATGTAGTACTGTTAGACATTTCAACACACGAAGAATGAACTCAAATATGTGTTCAATAGATATAAAAATAAATATATATATTTTTTAATAAATTCTTATAATATAAATACATTATGGGGGTTGGCCCATAAATGTTAGTAAAATGATGAGTGAATACTATAACAAATACATTGTCTCAGTGAACCTTCAGCCTCTTACAGTAGAAATATCATGGAATTTCAATGGTATAATATTGAATAAATAGTTTTCACTAGAACTTACTTAATTTACCCTAGGTAATACGGATCGTGTAACAATAAATCATACCGGGGTTTTTGGCAAGAAAGCGTAAGACAGTATACCCTCCATCCGGCACTGTGACCGTATCTTTGTAAGGAGCGTCGATGAGGTTTCGCTTCAAGTATCCTTCTTCATCAAGCTTTCTGACAAAGTCAACAGTGGTGGACTCTCCGCACTTGTCCATTGCCACTACACGGAATGTGTGGCCATGGAGGTGAAACGGATGGTTTGCGTTAAATGTTTCCCCTAAACAACAGTAATAAATTATAGCATACTGACTCACTATTTGCAATCAAATGATACATAAACACACGTATATATATATATATGTAAATAAATCAACAATATAATATATCAACTTTAGTATATTTTCTTTACAGGTCTGAGTTATTGCTTTTATAATAAAGAGATAAAAGATAAAAAATTGCTTAAAAATAACGAAATATCATCAAAAAAACTATTGCATTAAAATATTTTATATAAACTTACATTATTTCTTAAGAATGGAGCTTTAGGCGCACTTCACACTCCATGACACTTACTTTACAAATATAGAATTTATATTTATTTTTTAATTGTAATGCTACAAAACAGCAAACAATGCCAATAATATTGTAGCACTTATTAACAATAGTAAATATTTTATGCAAAAAAGAGTCTAAAGGCAGCCAGCGATGCATTTTACTACGTTTCATATTAGTCCTCTAAAGCAAATACATTTTAAACATTTTGTTTTTTTTCAAATTTACAACTTTGCTGAAATAATATTTTTAAGAAATTAGCCCTTAAGGACTCGCGCAAGGTTTTGGGATAAGTCAACGTAAGGATAAAGATTTTTTATTGTTATTCAAGGTGGGAATTGGCTAACATGCTATTACTTTCAGTACACTCAAACGACAGCCTGAGTACACTCAAAAATCATCCAAAACCAGTTTTCATTATTTTTTTGGTGAGTAATTGATCCGTTACGTGCTAACAAAACTGTCTGGGGTGTCTGCGTCACCCCGAACGGATACTAGTGTCATTGTTTGGGGTGTCTGGGTCACCCCGAGCGGGTACTAGTGTCATTGTCTGGGTGTCCGGGTCACCCCGAGCGGGTACTAGTGTCATTGTCTGCGGTGTCCGGGTCACCCCGAGCGGGTACTAGTGTCATTATCTGCGGTGTCCAGGTAACCCCGAGCGGGTAATAGTGTCATTGTCTAGGGTGTCCGGGTCACCCCAAGCGGGTACTAGTGTCATTGTCTGGGTGTCCGGGTCACCCCGAGCGGGTACTAGTGTCATTGTCTGGGTGTCCGGGTCACCCCGAGCGGGTACTAGTGTCATTGTCTGGGTGTCCGGGTCACCCCGAGCGGGTACTAGTGTCATTATCTGCGGTGTCCAGGTAACCCCGAACGGATACTAGTGTCATTGTTTGGGGTGTCTGGGTCACCCCGAGCGAGTACTAGTGTCATTGTCTGGGTGTCCGGGTCACCCCAAGCGGGTACTAGTGTCATTGTCTGGGTGTTCAGGTCACCCCGAGCTGGTACTAGTGTCACTGTCTGAGGTGTCTGGGTCACCCCGAATGTGTACTAGTATCATTTTTCGGGGTGTCCGGGTCACCCCGGGTGGATACTAGTGTCATTGTCTGTGGTGTCCGGGTCATACCGAGCGGGTACTAGTGTCATTGTCTGGGGTGTCCAGGTCACCCCGAGCGGGTACTAGTGTCATTGTCCGGGGTGTCCGGGTCATCCCGAGGGGATACTAGTGTCATTGTCCGGGCTGTCCGGGTCACCCTGAGTGGGTACTAGTGTCATTGTCCGGGGTGTCCGGGTCACCCCGAGTGGGTACTAGTGTCATTGTCTGGGGTGTCCGGTTCACCCCGAGTGGGTACTAGTATCGTTGTATGGGGTGTCCGGGTCATACCGAGCGGGTACTTGTGTCATTGTCTGTGGTGTTTGGGTCATCCCGAGGGGGTACTAGTGTCATTGTCTGTGGTGTTTGGGTCATCCCGAGGGGGTACTAGTGTCATTGTCTGGGGTGCCCGGGTCATCCAGAGCGGGTACTAGTGTTATTGTTTGACAAGCTTTTAAGTACTTACTAATAATGATCCAAATGAAAATATATTTAAAAATTGGATTGTAGAAACAAATTTAACATATAGTATGCATTTAAATTATATTTTTAAATTATTTTATTAAATATATTATTAATTTTATTTAGTAAAAAATGTACGTACTTTTCAGTTTTTTTTAGTTTAAATACTTTTATTTAACAACATTTTATTATTTAAATGGTACAAACTAGTTAGATGTTAATTATAAGGTAAAAGTAAACGTCACACAACACAAATTTATTACAATATAAGCACAAAATGCACAAATATACTACAATACAAGTACAAAATGCACAAATATTATGGTGTTCGATATCGGTGAACCACGCTCACCTTCCTCAGACCAGAGGGATTCACAAAAGAATAATATTTGTGCATTTTGTGCTTATATTGTAATAAATGTTGTGTTGTGTGACGTTTACTTGTACTGTATATGTACCAACACGTTTTATGCTAATCAAAAAACTATTTGTTAATTATAAAAACACAATTTCTTAAAAAGTATAGTAATTATCATTATAGGCTAGATTTAGTATAGGGTGGTTCAAACACCCCGCGGGTACTTAAGAGTTAACCATACCTATGTCAATAAGAATCAGCTCCACCACGGAATAAAGATCAAGTTTATATATTTTAGTGCATTCACAGTAATTAGTGGCGCAATATGTTAGATTATAGTTGTCGCAGAGTAATTCTGGGTCTACGTCACAGGGTTGTGATAGTGGGGGTACATTTGGCATCTTGAATGATACGTGCTGAAATTGGGGTGTATAGGTCACCATGCTCGCGTTTACTGTAACATATGTAATATTTTAATAGCATTTAAAGTACGATTCACTGTTAAAATCTATACAGAAATATTACACAAATAAATATTCTTTTTTATTTAAAATTCAATATTTTTACTTCTATTAAAGTCATGATTGAAGAATTTTTGTCGTTAGCTTAGGTATATTTAAGAAAAACTACCCTGACTATATTACCAATTACCCTACTAATTTCCTGAAGGAGTACATTCTTTGTTAATAATTTTTTAAGATAAATTATTTATTTACTTACGTTGATTTAGAGTATAATGAACACTTCTATGCAAGAAAAGATATTAAAATATATACTAAAGAATAGTTTGAAGCAAAAACTAAATTAATAGTTATTACAATAAATTCAATATTAGACAACTTGTAATGATAGACTAACATTATACCAAAGGCAACATAACAAATATATATTTATATTATATAATTGGGCATTAAAATAAAAAAAAGTAATAATATATTTTAGCATCCTAACAAAAGTTTGTTTGATACATTAACAACAGTTTTAATGATTGAATCAGTAATAGAATAGTATACATTTGATCACTCACCTTGTTCAACTCCATACAGATGTTTCTTTTGATAAAAAGGGTTGTCAATTTTGTAAAAATCATACGGTAGAACTATTCTAACATCTGGTTGTGGTTTTAGTACCGTAGAGTCTTCTTTAGACCGATTGTAGGGGGCACTTAAGTCTGGTATATTTATAGTGCCACTTGTGTTTCGTGCAACATTCAATGAGTTCAGCTCCTAAAATGAACATATAAGTATATAAATGTTAAGTACATTACATAAAATATGTAAATAGCTTAGCAAAGCTATACTTATCTTATTTGGGTTTTATATATATTAAAAAGTTATTCATAAGAAGTTTGGTTAGTAATTTAAACTTGATTATTTACTTGTATTACAGGATTTTGAAAACTTTTTATATAATTATTATAAATTTAAAAGTCGTGAGTTGGTGAGTCTTAAATCTATAAAAAAGATTCCTAAACTAAATCATCCCAGTATTGGATTTAGTACATATAGTTTAATTATTATATGCATTTGACAGTATATCCTAGTCAGTTACACAAGAAAACATATATATATATATATATATATATATATATATATATATATATATATATATATATATATATATGTGATATAATAACTATAATACAACTGTTATTTTAAGAAAAAAAACTAAAATTTTTCTCTATGTTTATTTATATTACACATAACTTTATATATACAGGGTAGGGAAAAGGTCTGGAATATATTTATTATTTTTGAAACTATTAATACATGTGAAATTAAACTTTGCAGTAATGTCTGTATAACAAACATTTACCCATACTTAACTTGTTTCTCGCATAGCCAGGAAAATCCATGAAGGAATCTCTGACTTCCTGTAATGAGTGAAGTCGGAGATGTGTAAGACTTTTAAGTTTTTAAATGTTTAAGATTTCCTTACCCATGAAGGAAGTCTTAAACATTTTAAATGTAAGAATACCTCAAGTTACACCTCATTTTTATGGTCTTTGTTTATAAAACACGAATAAGCAAACCTGAGGTCAAAAGGATGACCCAGTCAGAAAATACAGGTTTGCAAATAATTTAATGTCAGGATTGGGAAAGAGTCTGGACTATATTTAGTAATTTAAAAACTATAGGACGAAATGTTTTGTAATTATGAATATGTCCATATACTAAATATTTAGACACATTTTATTTGTTTTTAGTATAGCCAGAGGATGGATCATGAAGGAAGTCTTAAAAATTTAAAATGTAAGCCTAACTCGATAATGTAAATACAAAAGTGCAGACTTAAGGTCAAAATGATCACCGAGTCAGAAAATATAGACTCTTATGACGTTATTCAGGTAATAAATGTTTGTTCATAGTATTTTTACTGACATTGAAGCTGTGGAGTCATAAACAGAAAATACTTAAATTTTACCCTTATCAATAATGTTATTTTTCATTTTATTCAGTGCGATAATTTAATATTTGTAATTTATGCTGTACGTACCATTGTAGGTATTGGATGCACGGTGTAGCCTATGGCAGCAGTTGGTTCGCTACAATCAGCTCCTTCGTAGTGGAGGATTGCAACATTATGTGCCTTAGTTTTTTTGCAGTGCATAAGTCCTGTGAATCGAATCCAGTAATTTCCTATTAGTTGATTAGCGTGAACGACAAAGTCGAATCTCTCTCCAGCATAAAACACTATTGATTCCACTGTAAACAAAGTATTACGCCATGCTAAACATATTGTAAAACACTATTGATTCCACTGTAAACAAAGTATTACGCCATGCTAAACATATTGTAAAACACTATTGATTCCACTGTAAACAAAATACTACGCCATGCTAGACATATTGTAAAACACTATTGATTCCACTGTAAACAAAGTATTACGCCATGCTAAACATATTGTAATACACTATTGATTCCACTGTAAACAAAGTATTACGCCATGCTAAACATATTGTAAAACACTATTGATTCCACTGTAAACAAAGTATTACGCCATGCTAAACATATTGTAAAACACTATTGATTCCACTGTAAACAAAGTATTACGCCATGCTAAACATATTGTAAAACACTATTGATTCCACTGTAAACAAAGTATTACGCCATGCTAAACATATTGTAATACACTATTGATTCCACTGTAAACAAAGTATTACGCCATGCTAAACATATTGTAATACACTATTGATTCCACTGTAAACAAAGTATTACGCCATGCTAAACATATTGTAAAACACTATTGATTCCACTGTAAACAAAGTATTACGCCATGCTAAACATATTGTAAAACACTATTGATTCCACTGTAAACAAAGTATTACGCCATGCTAAACATATTGTAAAACACTATTGATTCCACTGTAAACAAAGTATTACGCCATGCTAAACATATTGTAAAACACTATTGATTCCACTGTAAACAAAGTATTACGCCATGCTAAACATATTGTAAAACACTATTGATTCCACTGTAAACAAAGTATTACGCCATGCTAAACATATTGTAAAACACAATTGATTCCACTGTAAACAAAGTATTACGCCATGCTAAACATATTGTAAAACACTATTGATTCACTGTAAACAAAGTATTACGCCATGCTAAACATATTGTAAAACACTATTGATTCCACTGTAAACAAAGTATTACGCCATGCTAAACATATTGTAAAACACTATTGATTCCACTGTAAACAAAGTATTACGCCATGCTAAACATATTGTAAAACACTATTGATTCCACTGTAAACAAAGTATTACGCCATGCTAAACATATTGTAAAACACTATTGATTCCACTGTAAACAAAGTATTACGCCATGCTAAACATATTGTAAAACACTATTGATTCCACTGTAAACAAAGTATTACGCCATGCTAAACATATTGTAAAACACTATTGATTCCACTGTAAACAAAGTATTACGCCATGCTAAACATATTGTAAAACACTATTGATTCCACTGTAAACAAAGTATTACGCATGCTAAACATATTGTAAAACACTATTGATTCCACTGTAAACAAAGTATTACGCCATGCTAAACATATTGTAAAACACTATTGATTCCACTGTAAACAAAGTATTACGTCATGCTAAACATATTGTAAAACACTATTGATTCCACTGTAAACAAAGTATTACGCCATGCTAAACATATTGTAAAACACTATTGATTCCACTGATAACAAAGTATTACGCCATGCTAAACATATTGTAAAACACTATTGATTCCACTGTAAACAAAATATTACATCATGCTAAACATATTGTAAGATATATAACAAATAGATGCATTTAAATAAGAAACATAAATATCAAGATAATTTATATATTAACTTGAGAAGTTACATTTTTAATTGGTACATTAGTTAATGTCACGTAGCATTTTTTTTCTGCTAATATTTACATTTTATAGTAAGGCTCTTAATAATGTTTTATATTAGGTGAAGTATTAACTCGTTAATTAATTTGATAGCGATAACCCCACTACCTTTAAGCAGTTATAGCATGTTCTAGAGTGAAGTACTTATGAAAAAGACATTTTCTTAGGCATTTAAGGCATTTTTGCATATCTATTTATTCGTCCCTATCAAACAATCTTTTACGTTGTACGTAGATACTCTGCTTACTAATCTACTTATGCTAATAAAGTACAAATATCACTTGAATTATTAGAGTTTAAAGATAATGAGATAGGAATATAATTATCAGGAAGATAATCTTTTCCTATATTCTTAAATGCATAAAAGTTAGGTATACAATTTATAAATTAGAGGGATTATAAATTTTAGGTTGTCTAGTTAGGTGTTGATCTCCCTGTTTAAATAATAGCAGACAGTGTTATAATAATGATCACATTAGGAAATACCTGCTGATTGACCTTTGTTGCTACAGCAGCCAGAAACTCAAGTCTGACCACCTTGCTAGTTAAGTATTTATACTTATTGGGAATATCAATGTTAATGTAAAAAATTTATAAGGTGTATTTCAAGTTGATTAATGATTTAAGATTATTTTATTTTGTGTATGACGAATTGTATATTTATCCTTAAATTATACTATATAAATATCTAATGCATCTACATGATTTCAATTTAGCTGAATAAACTTAAACATTTAGAGGGGTTATATTTTGACATAGTAACTGAATATTCTAAGTTTGTATTCTACAATATATTCCAACATATACAAAAATAGTAAAAATACCGACCTTCAGCAGGTTTTATTTCATTTCCATCGGTGGCTACTGCAGTAAGGGTGTGATTGTCAATGGATATGGCAACTGGACAATCGTATGATCCGGAACTGATGGCTCTTATTCGGAAGCGTTTTCCCTGATAAAAGAATCAGTAAATGTTTAACCATTTACATTTATATGGTACAGATAAAAAGGTATATATATCCTTAAATTTACTCATATAGAAAGAGATTAACATTTACTTTAACTGATATAAAAAAATCAAAACAATAATTTCAATATAAGCTGGCTAATAATAATAATGTTTATTCACTTACAAGTTCGGCTATAACACTCAACTTTTCAAAAAAAAAACTATTTAAATTTTACCATAAACTAAATCTCTAATGACTATCATAACTTGTATGACACTTAATTGCTTTATACTAATTTAATATTAAATTCTATTATAATTAAATAAACGTCGCACTATATAAGTCACATTTTTACGAGTATAAGATGTAAAGACTTTTTGCATTACACTAAATTAATGTTTAGTTTCAGTTGGCATTAAAAAAATCTGTTTTTATCTTTTCCATGTTGATATAGACGTTAATGTATAATTTAAAGTTAGGTAGATATAAAATTACCACATTTATTTAATCAATAAAGAGTATCTTTTAAACATTCCTAGTAACAATAAATAATGTTTGGTGTACATAGAAATTAATGATTTTTTCAAACCAAGTCACTAACCATATAAATTATACGCACATATTGATATTTGAAACTAAATGTCAACTTAATTGGTATAAGAGTGCAAAGTCCAAGTACAAAAGCACACACTGTACGTCTTAACTCCTCAAATACATGACTCGATTCCATATGAACAATTATCCGCCCTTTCTTCATGTATAAAGTTTGTACTTAACTAATTATTGCTGTGTAGACCATAGACAATGCCATTAGTAACCTTTTTGACATGAAAGACTTCTAGAGGAGTGTGAGAGACCTGGGTCATGTCTTTGTAGTACCTGCCTCGGCCGTTACACAGGATGGTGTCAGCACCGTTGCTACCTCCTCTGTAAAGATACTTCATAAGATTGTCCCCACCAGTGGTATGTGACCAGTCGTTCATTATAAGAACGTGTTTATCTTCATCATACATCTCCCTTTGTTTCTTAGATTCTGGCTGCCTTACTATTATGGCTCCGAACAAACCATCGACTCTTTGAATACCTATAGATACAACATATACATCTTTATAGATACAAAACACCTTAAACATGGATCTAATAGGTATCAATTAAAACTTAGTATAATAGTTTTCTATAGTAATAAACATTCTTTGTATAACATATTTAAGTAAAAAAAGTGTTTTTTATCTTTTCCATGTTGAATTCGATGTTAATACTTTCAATATAAATCCATTTGAACATAACTATGTTAATTTACCAGTGTATTTATTTTTATTTAACTTATTATCAGTTTGATATTTACTTAAAATTAACCATAGCATTTGGGGCAATAGTAAAGATTCTGTAAAGTCTTATGCCTTACAGGGTAAATGACACATTAATTATATCCTCGCACAAAGAACACTTTATGCACAGGAGACGAAAATAGTATTTTCATTAACCAAGCTTAGATTAACCCTATTTCATAAGTGTATTTACTGATAAATAATTAATAATTTAGTGTAACTCAGACAACCGTACAACAAATATTTTGAGCGTGCAGTCTCTTCACTCAATTGTGTGTTTTTTAGCGTACTGTATGTGGAGGGTCCATTAAAATTTTAAAATTAGTGTATAGTGGTGGAGGATAAATGAAATAAATATAATGGTGAGAGATAATTTAGGAATAAAAATTAAGTAGTGAGTAGGTTGGAAAAACCTGTGATCAAGTTCCTTTCGTTGTCCGAGTAAACACTCTGAACGATTAAAATGTTTTTGACATTTAACCTATAACATATTAGAAGTTACAAATAATTCTATTATACGTAATGCCATGTTGCACATACACCTATGTTCAAGTACATTTACATTGGATATTGTTTATACGTAGGAGGACAGAATTAAAATGTTATTTTCAAACCCCATTATTAAAATACGGTTTTTATATGGTGTTGATGTTTTGGAGATTAAAGTTAGGCTTACGCATAACGAAAGTTCTAAAATTGGGTAATAATAAAAATAGAAGTTTTATATTAAGTGCTAAGTGTATACAATAAAGTGTGACAGATAACTTCATTGTGTTAAAGATATTCTAGGAAATAAACAAGTAGATTTTTATTAATCTAACTGCCATTATATACCAGACAATCATCTTTACACATCAAGTGAGAATACAGTTTTTGGCTGGATATATATATATATATATATATATATATATATATATATATATATATATATATATATATATATGACATAGCTCTTAAAATGATTAATTTATTTACACGCAATTTCAGCAAGAATCACAAATAATAGTTGTTTATTGATTCTAAAACTAGTATGAAAGTCACACTCACCTGTGTGACCATGCCACAAGTGGGTGCCAGACTCATGTGCCCAGAATGTGTATGTGAATGTATCACCTGGAGGAATGGGGCACTGGGTTATCATGGGCACTCCGTCCATGTATTGCGTGCCAAATTGCAGCATGCCGTGCCAGTGAATTGAAGTCGTTTCATCATTCATGTCATTTTGAACATTCACGATAATCTTGTCCCCATGGCAAACCTAATACGAAATGTTTTAGTTATTACTTATTATGTAATATTTATTTAGTCATTAATTGTGTGGTTTATTGGGTATTAACGTTGGATTATTCCCATCGTAAATTTATATAATATATCGTAGTATGAATGCTCTCCAGAGAATACGTATCAATTGTAACATAAAGTCACTGAAATTACTGGTGTTTCTGTACGTTTACGGATAGTTGTAACGCTTTCTATGATTGAAACAAAATATATATTAAGAGAAATATTTATAATAAGTCCATTTATAATGAATATTACATTTAATTATTATCAAATTCATATTTGTATGCCATATTTTCTTAAAACATGGATCTACTAACCTCAATGGTAGGACCTGGCACTTTTCTGTTGGCGGTGAACAAAGTCTTTTCAAAACCATCCACATGTATACATTCCTTTCTGTAGCAGTCAGACATGTTAGATGGACAGTTATAGCAGGCCTTACTCATACTATAGTACATGTCTACTGCAAAGTGATAATGACATGTCATAGGTTTACCCTCGACACAAGGGCGTATGCAGGGGTGGTGCTCTCTCTTACGCACTTGCCACATGGGCGACTCACTTGTACAATCTAAAATTACGTTACAGATTAGGTTTTAACACTCAAGAAAGCTAAATCTAGTTAAAAAATGTATCATATTAAATACAATGTCTTTAGCGTAAAATCTATATTTACATGCATTTAAGAAAAATATCTATCTACATGTAGGTATAGAATGATAAAATTAAGATCTTAAGGCTATTTAACTGACGAAAAACACAAAAAAAATAACTTTCTATTTTAAGGATTTGGATCAGAAGTAAAGTATTTTAATACTTTAAGTGTTATTTGATATATGAGAATCTTTCTAGTGAACCTAAAACTGATTTTTGCACGCAATATACCATTTGTTTAGTTAAACAAATTTAAAAGTGTAAAACTTTAAATTGCGTATTATATTATAAAGTAAGCACTTATAAAATCAACTAATATTTCATTGGCTTAGACTTTGATTGACCATTTAGTGTCCACTGTGGCTGATAACAGTTAATATATATTTTATAATTATTTTTATAAATAAAGGTATTAGAACCATAATTCATAAGGATTATTGATTTTGAAATAATTTTCAAATATAATAGAAAACGAAGGTATATTATTCGTTAAATATTCATTAAAATATTAAATCACTTTTAAGATGTCATTACCTGCCTCAACTTTGTTTAGTATTAGAGGAAACAGAAGGAAGAAAATATATTTTCCTGCCATTACATTCCTTGACAAATGGTGTCCTGTAACAGAGATTATGTAGTTTTGTAATTGCTGTTATTCTATTGAGAGCAACAATAAATGTTCCATGATTTAAATACGTATACTCATAGGTTTTGTTTTACCTATTCATTTATTTTATGAGGATAAATGAGGGTGGAATAGTTATTAAAATATATCATTATGAGATGCAATTTTATATTTTTATTTACAGTGAAAATATAATTTGATCTTCAATCAAACAGAGTTAAAGTTAAATAAAGTTTATAATCAAAGTTAATGTTTGAAACCATACTTCATACAAATATAATACAAACAGCTATTCTCTTTAAGTATTGTAATAAGTTTATTAATAATAGTATATTACTAATTAAAAAGTTTCACCACTCTCAAGTAATTTGGGAATATATGCATAAACAGAATACATCTGTACTATACAATAATGTTAGGATTTTTCATTTTTTCATTTACTACTAATTGATATATTTATGTTATAAATAATAGTACATTTTAAAATACATTTTTTAAATATAACTTTTAACAAAGACAAATTAAATTGTCATAGAAAATTTTAAAATATTCCTCTTAATAATTGATTGCATAATTGGATAAAAACTTATTTAAGTATATTTGAGTGTATAAATTCTAATAATAATATATAATTGTGTATACTATTGTTACCTATCCATGTAATATTTTTGACATCTGAAGTACATTTTTACATTTAGCTATTGACATACTTATTATATACAGATTAAAATAGGTATATAAATAATATATTAAGGAAATTGTTGAGATAAACGTATACTTATAGGAGAATTTTTATTGACTAATGACGCCTCAATATTGTCCTATCAATCATCCGAAAATCACACATAGGTAAACTCGTCATGTACCTTTCAAAGATACATAGTTCTGCTATCATTTTATGAATGTAAACGCAAAAAGGGTATATCGCTTATCAAGTTGTAAACTGTAACATAATTAAAATCTGTCTTGTGACTTTTTTCAAAATATATATTTGTATAAAAACCATAATTTAATAACTCTTATTTTAAAAAAGGTTTTAATTGATCTTTATAGTGTAGTTCATAGTTTATTAATGTTATAAATCATTTAATTACTTTCTCTCCTCCCTCACGCTCTATCCCTTCATTTCTCCATGTCATGTTTCTTATTAATCTAATACGTACTTTACCTAAACCAGTAACTAATATTATTCGATAACAATAATTATACATTATATTTAATTTTATTACGAACTAACTACTGCCACAAAATAAATGTTGAATTTTCTAGGATTGTTAATGAATCAAGCTATGAAAATAAAATTAACAACAATCTAGGTCACTACACAGTAATTAGACGAGATGCTTACTATACGCGCTTTCCGAGACTTTATTGTTGGCAGATGGCAGAACAAACTTAATTTAAAATGGAAAACTAGATTTCACTTAATTAGTTATGATTTATTGAATTGACTAATCCTACCAACTTAAAATAAAAATAGCTAATTTAATTTCGTATCTCTTACGTTATGTATTGAATTATAATAATATGATTTGAAAGTATCTCTAAATCCTAAATGTTAGTAGACAAAATTGTTATACCATATTGTTGTAAAGAAAACCTATTTACACTTCTCACACTCACCTAAGCTAAATGTTTTATCTCAAGATGTAATTGTAGTTGCTACCGACACTAAACAGTAAACCTTTGAGAACTGGGCTGTTTTTAAAGTATAGATGAACCAGGCATAATAATGCCTCATGTAAAACTAATATCTAATTAGTGTAATCCATACTGTCATAAAATTTCAAATGTCTTCATAATACTTCATACGTACCACTATTTCATGTAAAAAATAATTCAGTTCAGATTGAGCAGTTAGGCTTGGTTGTTAAGAAATGCTTTTATTGATTAAAAAACTATAGCATCTTATATTTGAGTGCTATAATACAATCTATAATGCAAACATCAGTTACTTTCACTATCTAACATACGGTAATACAGTAATTATTGAATATAGTTATTAGACTAAAATAGTTATTGTAATTTTAACTATTATTCAATAATTTTTTATACAAAATGGACTACTGTACTATTATATTTGAACTAAACTCTTTTATAAACAATTTTTTTACAAAGAAAATACTTTTTTAATAGGTTTATCCTGCATAGTTTTTTTTTTTATTATTTCAAGCAAAGCTTTAATTTACATGAGTTCATAAATACTGCTTACCAGGCAATACAATTCCACTGGACGTGTAAAGGCGGGTAGGTGTGTCAATACCACCTTTTGTGTATGAGTGAATGGGTGCGTCAATATACTGATGAGGAAGACAATGTATTTGGAGACTTTTCAACACCTATAATTTTAATGTTTTAGGTGGCTGTACTTAGTGAGTTTTAAATTACTTTTACCGTAGTGTTTTAAGTTTGATGGTACTTAGGTTGTTTTTTGCATATCAAATTAAATTGCGACGATAGCACTTCTTGGTTACGGCCATTACACGTGTTGTCTTCCTCAGTCACGAAAATTTCACTCGTGGCAGAATTTTACTTTGGTATTTAAACGACAACAATGGCTGAATACAACTTACTAATTTAACGAGTGTTTGGAACTAAACGGGTTAGAGTCCAAACAATATTCGGTTAAGTTTTCCTGAATTTTTAATAATTACCAAACACAATTTAAGGCAATTTGCTATATTAAAAATTTACAAGTTCAAGAGTAAAATTATTTCTATTGACCCACATGTTTCATGTTCCATCTAAGTCTAACTTAGTTTGACGCACTAGTTATTGGAGTGATAATAGTAAAAACGAGAGAGCCAGAGGCCGAATGGCCTAAAGGACAGAACTTTGAGCCTGAATTAAAGATAGCGTAGGATTGAATCTGGCTTTAACGAACAGTTTTTATCAGTGAATGGTGATTACTTGTACTGTACTGGTTTTCCACATTACTCTGTCTAAATAAGTTCCCCGCTTAGATCAACATTTTACTGGTAATAATCAGAGTAAGGTTAAACAGGAGATCGGCTTTTACTTAATATAAAAAAAATCATTCAAACTAATCATAAATACTAGCAAAAATGGATCCGTATGACTAATAATGGATATTATTTTGAATCATTAGCAATCTATCATCGTAACCTACTAGGTGTACACATTATCTTACAAGTGTCCTTTGACATGTCCTTAAGATAGTTGGTTGAGTGCTACTGACACTAGTAGAGTTCCCGTTGAAGTTTTATGTAGGCTGAATAGGTTGTTATAAATTAAGCTAATCTACATTTTTAATAAAGCAAAATCTATAGTAATACTTATGACCCAACGTCTTTAGTGCCATAGAGTTTATAAATCTAATAAATACTATTAAGATGTTGTATTACTATTTCAATATAACTTTGAAAGTTGTTATTTTTATGATTATTTTTATTGTGGAGCAAATATTTTTTTATTCTCATAGTTTTTAATGATAGTAAAATTGATTTAAATGAACACTAATATTCCACCTTTATAAAATGGCAGCTGAGATACAAATTACTCATTTTTTAGTGAACATTTTGAATATTCCTAATTGCTAAGACATATTTTAGTATACATCTGTAATTACGTGATTCGGTGTAAAGATTTGTTTTATTTATCTTCTTTATAAATAACATCGGCCATTGTGTTTATTCGTTTATGAATAAATGAATAAATAAATAAAAATGAATGAATGAATAAAAACATTGAGTGTTTATTCATTTATGGTTCTTAAATATTATTCCTATCAAATTCAAAGTGATTTATTATTGGATCAATATATTCACACTTATCTGCCACACTTAATTTTCTATGCCTAGAGTTCTTAAATCTAATTTCGAATTCCAAATTAATACTTTCGGCCTTTCTAGTAAAACATTCTTAAACTCTGTACTATATCATATTTTCATAAAATTATAAGTAGAATCTTAATGATAAGGGTTTGCTAAGACATAAAAATAACTTTGTTTTAATATGTTTACGTCCAATACACTTTTAATAAAGGAAACTCTAATTATAAATACGCCTGTTACTACAGTTTGTGTGATGACCGTTTTTTAGTCATCCACCTAAATTTTATTTAGTCCTAGTCTTAAATATACGTATACATATAAATTATTTTAATTCAGCAGCTTTGTACTTTTTTTCAAGCAAAAGTATGAGACATTATGATATTAATTGAATGTTTCATTTTTATTTATTATATATTTATTGTCGTCTAAATAATTTCAACTAGCTACTTAAGTTAAATAATTATTAATGTTATTGAACTCAATCACAATATAAAATTACAATTTATATCACTTCCCATACTGATTTAGTATGTATTATTTACATTTACATAAAGTTTTAACCATAACACAGATGTAAAACTTATTCTATTTATTCCTGCTGAAACAGCTGTGTTTCACAATCTCATTTCACACAAAAGTGTCAAGACGTAGCAACGTATTAGAGTGAGAAATATTTTGCTGAGGATTTAATCAGAAGTCTGATGCCATAAAAATATAAGCAAAAACGTGTCAAACTTTTCATTTAAAGTGTATTATATGTTTTACTCTTACACAAGATATTATTTAATTACTATGCCTCTGTATATATATTTCAATTGTAATATATAAGACAGTTAAATAAAATCGCTTAATTTAATGAAGCTTATAATTGTTGTTCATAAATCAACATATTATTAAAGGTTATTCTGTTAGAAACTTTTCGTAGCTACAATAATTTATATTGTAGGTATTTTTAATCTGTTTGACAATTAAAAAAATCAACAAATAAACTTTATAACATCAATTCTTATTTGGTACCACATTCATAATTATACTTACTAAATATAACTAATATATTACTAATAATTACTATTAATACAAAGGGATTTTGGTTAGTATATTGAGATTTAGTTGTATTCTGCTTTCATTATTCATTATTCATTTTATTATTCATCTCTAAGACGTCGATCATACAGATATGGGTGAATATGAGGAGTGAATGAGCTAATGTGACTAGAAAGCTTGTTAAGAGTAGCTAGTAGAGTACATGTCAATAGTTGTGAGTTACATTTTATATTAAGAGTGCATGAGTAAAAATAAAATTTATAATAATTTGTCTTCTTTTTGTTTAATTATTTTTGGATGACGACTTATTGAGATTCCATGTATGACATCCTAAGGCTTTAGTTTTAATAAAAGTATTTAGTACAACAGGGTAGTACATATTTTTATAATAGTACAGAGTAATTTATAAACATACCAACCTACAGTATCATAAAAAACTTAAATACCTTGATATTATTTTACTATTCCTTGTTGGAAGTTTGTGAATTACTAAGTATAAAACCATTTTATTTCATAAAGCCGAAGGTAATGATACTATAAATAATAGTACAAACCTTTCTAAATGTACTTTATTAGGCCTATGAAACTATTAAAATGTTTAATTCAGTTGAATCACTAAAGTGACTGTTTCTGTTCCACGTATGTTTTTTTTAATTTTTATAATTTAAAATTAAATATTCCGAATTGTTATGGTTGTCTTTTTAAACAGCTTTACGTACTTCAATGTGTTAACTAATTGTCAAGTTTATACTGAAGAGGTGCTACTAAGTATATGTAAACCATCTTTATACGTCTATATATAAAATAAAACACATTTGCACACTTCTGTGATAAGATTTATTCACTTAAGTAAAACAATTCGTTTACTTTAATATTAGAAGTACAGAAGTTTGCAAATGTGTTTTGTTTACATATAGAGCGATTCTATAATAAATTAATTATTTCCCACTACATTTATTAAGGTGCAAGTCACCAAACTTGATTAACTGGCTTTGTAAATTAATGAATTTCATCAGATATTGTAGTTAAATTAGGTTGTAATTAAAACAAAGAACGTTTTCATAAAGATTTATTCTGATTACGTTACTTTTTTAATATGACAAGGAAATAATTTATGTTTATACGAGTAAAAAAAATGTTGTTTGTTAAAATAACAATCAATAGTATTATGTTTAATATAGTTCCAAGTAAGTACTTAAAAAGATTATTTGAATGTAGCTTGTATTCATAATTTTTAATAATAAAAGTAATTTAGCTACGTAAAATACACATAAAGTTGGTAATTTTAACGCCTCCCCACAAATAAATAATATTCGATCGAAATAACACAACACAATCACTGCTCCCTAGATTTAAGTGAGCCTTGTTAGATATTTTTTTAAGTTTCTTTTAAACGTGTTATAATACATTTGACAGGTTAAGCAAGGGTGTGATCACTGAAATGGTCACCCTTTGCGATAACGTCGGAATCCTCCGGTTAAGGCCACGGACAATTAATAAAGGAGGTAGTTGTAGATGGTACTCCATATGTTGAATAACACTGATATCATATAAGTCGGCACTCAATTCCCTTTTGAATTATCTTTTTTATGAGTTGGATGTATTGTACAGATAGTCTATTATCCATATATACTGTATACTCGTATATAATAATACTTTAGATGTCCCTTTCAATATATAAATATTTAGTACTTATACAGAGTTTGTTATAAGGATTTTAAATATATATATATATATATATATATATATATATATATATATATATATATATATATATATATAAATACGTTTATTTTATATGAATTCTATTTCTTAAATGATTCTAATATTTTGAACACTTTCACAATGTATCATACAATATAGACTGATTGAATTTACTTACATATAATTAAACACTTTTCTGCTAAATTAATTGAACAATTATTTATCCATATGGTTCTCAAGTAATATTTTAAGCACTTTTAAAATGTATGATACAATATAGATTGATTAACTTTATTTACATATAACATTTTCCTGCTAAATTAATACAACAAATATTTGTCCATATTGTTCCAATGTTATATTTATAAAATGTGTTTATAATTTATCACAAACACTGGTTTTATAATTATTTGGTGCTTTTTTCTTTTGCCATTTATAGTATTTAGACTACAGAGGTAGAAATGAAACTGCTATATGTAAAAATGCTGTTACATTATCAACGCTATATCTGTAATATCCCACTTATTATGACGAATTTTTGGAATAGATCTTCCTCAATTTAAGTACAAAAGGAACGTAGTAAATTGTTTAGGGGAAAAGAGCTGTTTATCAAGTTTGACTCTATTGTTAGCCGACACACAATAGATGTAGCGAATATATGAAAGGTAACGGCCCCTAATATATCCTCCTGTGTCAAATAGACCGAATGTATTCAATAATTATTCACAATAGTAAGGTTGGGATACTGGTATACTAATTATACTAGATATAGGCTTACATTCAAGAAATACATATTAGGTGCATGTAAACATATCATTAGGAGCATTTTTTTGAACCATATGATTTTACGATTTCTTAATTTGATATTAAAATTGTTATAAAGTTCTTAAAAATCATTATATTAATTTATTTATTTTGAATTCTATATGTATTTTTGCTACCTGTTTATCATAGGTCATGCACTATCACTCTTTAGATTAATTTAATGAATCACTCTTATTCCCCTTATCCAGCGTGTTGTAATTTTGTACTTGCTTTTTTATATGTACAAGGTCTTATGTTGTAGCTGTGCAATAAAAATAGATTTTGAAATATGTTTAGTAAATCGAAGATGGCAGCCTTTTTAGTACCAAAAATTCTAAATATCAAAAACAGCGTTTCTGTAATTGGACTGTAGCGGCTAAATGTCCAATTAGACCCACCTACACATACACGTACAGTATTTTGACCCACCAACAAATACACGTACAGTATTTTGACCCACCAACAAATACACGTACAGTATTTTGACCCACCAACAAATACACGTACTGTGGTATTGTTCCTCTCGCCCACCCATACACGTTCAGTGCTAGTGACCCACTCACCTACCCATACACGTACAGTGCTATTGGGCCACCCACACATACACGTTTAGTGCTATTTTTCCACCCACCCTTCCATACACGTACAATGGGTTCAACATTACATATTTTTCAGTGCTATTACCATACAATTGTTTATGTCATATATTTAGTAAAGATTTTATGTAATATGAGCTTTACAAATAAAATTAGGGCGTAAAACGTATTTAATTACCTAAATTACAGTAACGTGTGAAGGCACGTGAATAGTGATAATATTTACACATATTTGGCTCTTATGTCCTAGCTTTTTTAGTTATAGCTGGGTAAATTACAATAAATCATGTTAAATCATATTGAAAAGAACACATTTTTACCAGCCAAATAAAAAATATTTTTCTTTGTAACGTTTGATTAAAAAATGGTTAACAACATTGATTCATGTGTTTTTATATACCGTACAGGTCCCGATTTGTGGAACTATGTATGATATCTAGAATGTTGTATTTTTAAGTATCGGGACGCAGAAAAAAGTTCCCAAAAATCTGTGTTTCTGAAAAATATACTTAAAGAGGAAAATAAAGTTATGTGGCGATACGAGCCATTTTCAAAGTTAATATACATCTACTTAGTTATGTAATTTTTTCAAAATATCCAAAGTGTTTTAAGAGACTTAATAATTTTTTTATTCATCTTGAGACCCATCCCCCCCCCACCAAAGCTGGTAAGCGTGCCAACCGGGGGATGGCTCAAAACAAGTCGAGCGATGGGATCACGGGTGGCAGTTGGAGGTCAAAATAATACTCGGCAGCTGAGCAAAACTAAATTATTATCAAGCAAGCAAAATTTAAATAAATCAAAAACGGCAGAGGGCCACAACATAAAAAGCAGAAGGCCACAATATAAATTTGCAATTAAATAAATAACAACACACTAAAATTACCAAGATACTACACAATAATAACAAACGCTATAAATACCACAAACTCTACAAATACCAAAATTTAACAATTAATCAACTACAGGGTGTATGGCCTATCTGCAGTTTAGCCTGAGACACCCCAAAACGTAAGAAAAATATTAAGCCCCAAATAAAAGTGAAAATTTAGAAAACATTTGGATCACAACACTTAAACCGGCAATTTAGCCCACATCCCATGATTCCACCGGGCCAGGGAGTAAGCCGGAATCCCTGGGCAGCTCCGAATTAAAGTAAACTAAAAGCACAATAATCCCCTTTTGGTGAAGAATTTAAAAATTAAACAATTTAAAAGAAAATATAACACGGTACCGTAGTAAAAAGTCACTTCAAGACATCTATTATCCCCTGACATCAATAATACCAAAACACGAAATAAATAAATAAATAACTAAATCACTAGGCCTAAACATAATAATCAACGATAACATAACTTAACCATAGGGACCTAACAAAATATAAAATCTAAAAAAATATAATAATAAAATAAACTAATTAAATAAATAACAATAAATATCAACGTTTTCTTTTCTTTTTTTTTCTTCTTAAATTTTAATATATAATTCCTAGCAATGTCCCCATGGCTGTTTCGTCACTTTCAGTCTTTAGGCCTAGGCCTCAATAAAATGGTTCCACCACCATTCTTCTTTTTTATTTCTTTTTTATTTATTTTTTTTTCACAAATCACCCCCAGCTCAGCCGCCGGGAAACACAAAATGGAATACACTGACCTGAGGACAGAAGACCTATACCACCAAGAAGTAGAGCGGGTAGCAGGCGACTCTATGCTTCAACATGGTCCTCAGGCCAGGCTAGCAGTGCAGAATGGTCGGCAATCCCCGGACGGCAGGCTGAGGGCTGAAAGTCCCACTCAAGGACCCTGGACTGCAAGGTCAAACACAGCCATTAAACACAGTCCAGCCATCACAACAAAATATTACACATAACAACTGATATAAGAAATGGCAACAAAACAGGAACAGACAAAATTGTACATGATTAAAGCACACTAGAAAATAAAAGGCCTATTGTTAGGCTATGAAAATTTATGTTGGAAAACAGATTTAAAACAAATTACAACTTAACAAATTATAAAAAACGTAATTACGTATATGGAACTAAAAATGACAAACTGAAAACTAGGCTATGGATACATGAGCAATAGGTTATAACATGAAAATCAAAGAGTACAGCTAGGCTAGGTTATTGGCAAAGAACAAAAAATATGGTAAATCGGTAACTACAACTGTAAAAAGGCTCAATAAACATTATACAGAATTACAATTGAAAATAAAGGCAGATATAAAAGCATTAACGGTAATTAACGGTAAAAAGTAACATGGAAGCACATGGCTTTAACCTAGTCTGAGAAACATCTAGACAAAGAATACAAATTTAACAAAACCCTGAAAACACAACTAAGCCCGATTAATATTTTCAATGAAACAAAAGTATTTTCACCAAAAGGGTGATTAAATATTAGAAATTACAAAAGAACACTTACGTTTTGGGAACCTTAGCCTAACATAGTAATCTCAGCAGGCAGAGCCAAAGACAAAATGACGGCCAACCTGACAGACGAAGGCTCCAGAGAAACTAGAACTACTCGAACAATCTAGAAGACGGCCAACCTGACCGAAGCTGCTGGAAACCGGAACGAAACGGAACTGGGCCAACGGCCACCAACTACGTGAAACGCAGGGCAAAAGCGAATCTCAGGCAGCCTGGCAGACAACGACGGAAAAAAAACGTAATGTACCGGTCAAAGACCCGGTTCAATCTATTTTAAAATACAATATTATGTATATTTTTAGTTTTAAATGTGCAAATTTTAATGTTTTTAAGGAAAAATACTATAGAAATTTCAAATAACTGTGACTAAACAGTAATATATAAAGAATACAAATAAAATAATAATAAAATAAAAAAAAACAGTATAGTTAGTATTAGTATGATGGTTAAATTAATAAATGTATGTAGTAATTATACTTATTGCTACAAGAGGTTACAAATTATGAAAAAATAATTCCAGCTTAGCGTGTTTTTTACAACCTATTAAATTACTATCTTGTATTTTATAAAAGACCTAGTACACACCCTCCTGGCTTTGTCTGGACGTTAGAACCTCAAATGTTTTTGCCAAAATGGTTATCAAGAAAGTTGATTTATGTAATTAATTATTAACTGGAATTGAAAGGGTGATGTAATGATTAAACGGTCTAAGATTTGACGCCAAATTTTGTACAAGATATGTCAAAAATAATTTCGTAATATCTCTACACAATAAGAGAAATGTACTAATAGGCAGTATTATATGTACTAACATCAGGACTTACTTAAATAGTAAGCTGATCCTGAGTTAGGTAGTGAGGGTTCAAATCGTGTGGTATACCGGAAATATTAATAGTACACTTTGGTAAGTTCACGTTTTACAGTAATTATCAATAATATATAGACAATTGACTAAGTATTGTTAAAACGAATACCAGATCCTTCACGAAAAAAGATACAAATCCTACTAGAGACTATATTCATCATGATAAATAATTCATTCTATGTCATAAATCCTGGATAAATTAATTTATTGGACGAGATTAGGCTTTATATACAGTATTCTTCAATTTAAAATATTTTTTAATAATAATCGTTGTAATATCAAACATGCAAGAGTAATTTAAGTTCAGCTTCACTCAATCAGTATATGATCCGTTTAAACATTATTAAGAATAGAAAATGTGATTTTATATTATGAATTGTATGTTGAAGAACATTATTAATATATTCACATCCTGCCCTGTTAACCAAATGTTGATATATAACACGAATGAAACTTTGAAAGCTAAAAGGTACGACAAAACCTTTTAGAGTAATGTAAAAGTTTATTTAGTTCTTGTCCTTTTCAAAGTGTTCACTTTTAATGGGATTGATGGTCCATTACTGACGTGAGAAAAACCATACGAAGAAGGTGAACATAAATGTAATTTTCACTACTTGTTACCTACACAAAACAC